>QMFE01001752.1:0-11465 GCA_003314665.1 Tricholoma sp. MG77
TAGACGCCTCCGCTTCATTGTCCAACATCTCTCCCGTTAGCGACACCTCCACCTCCACTTCTACGTTATCACCATGATCATGCACCAACGGCCTCTCTCTCTCCCTACCTCCCAGCTCAACCCCTCCTACCCTCTGTCCATATCCATCCACTCTCATCACGCTGGACTATAACTCGATATTAGCTCATTTTCCCCACCTTTCGCTTAGCCATCCGCATGCAGAGCTAACGGTCTGAGCCTCTGGATCTTCACCCCCAATCAAGGTGCGCAGAGCGAGGACATCGGCATGGTCCCGTTCCGCAGTTTAGGGTTCGTTTGGCGTACTTCTAGTGGTAGGGGATAGCAGCAACGATGGCAGGTGTCAAACAGGATGTTGAGGGAGGTTTTGAACGTGGACAGCGAATCCGTTGTGCGTTCCTCTGTACGATACAGGAATGCGAGGAAGAAAGGTAGTAGCGGGGCACTGGAGCGGACGGGGCGGGGCGGATCTGTGAATTGGCCTATACAGCAGACGGGATAAAGGAGAGCGTGGCGACGAATGTGCATACAGGGTAAGAGCAGCGAGACGAAGCTAACGCGCGGCCCATCTTGTCCAGGTCAAAATTCGGGTACATATCGGCATTCGTACTCTTCGCCTCTAGCCACGGGTTCACCCACTACCTTCTCTCATTTTCCCCCAGCATCCCCGCAGCCACAAGTCTCATCCCCCTTCTCCCTCCCCTATTGGACGTTTCCAAGACCAACCTCCCAGCCAACATGGACTCCCCCGGCAAGAACGATACTCAACTCAAGAATGTCCGCCTACTGTCCAATCTCACCTATCCCCTCTTCGACATGTTTGCCCTCTCCATCCCCGTGTCCCACAAGTCCTAGCCCAAAATTCGAACTAGGAACTGCACCAAAGTCTCGCCAATCCCACAGATCCATAGGATCGGCACCACAATCCCCGACACCAATACATCCGCAATGCCAACCACCTCCAGGAAGCAAACTTCTGGCGTAATCTCACGCTCGTTCTCCTCGGAGAGTCGAGAACACCAGGTCAATCCCTTCATTCCCTAAAAGCGTACAGTCTCCCAGTTTGAGAACTTGGGCTTCACCGCTAATGCTAATGCCGACCTTCGCCTCGAGTTGGATTCAACGTGCTTCGACCTCGGCAGCTGTTCGGGGATGTCGTCATTCATCCTATTCAATACTTCCAAGACCAACGGCCTGGCAAACCTTATCTCCCGGGACTAAAAACCCCCCAATCCCAAACAGGGCTCGGTGGATACGCAACGCATCCTGTACTAGGATATTAGTATCGTATTTCCTGCAATGCATTTCTGCAAGATCACCGTCACGGCGGAGCTGAGCACTGCCGTCCAACAACGAACGTATCCTGCAGACACGCATGTTCTTCGATATATCCCTCTGCTGCCGAGGCGCCATAGCCTAGGGATTCGCCCTCTTGAGAATAGCGTCGAGATTCTAGCATGCCTGGAAGCCTTCAACCGCTTCTTAGTCAAATTTAATGTGAGCTCTCGTCGGACAATCATGTAAGGAGCAATTGCTGGGGCGGGGCGACTCACGGAATTGACGCACACAGTACTGCGGATAGGGCGCGAGGGTTTGTGGCGACGAATGTGCATATCAGCATACGAGCCCCGATATACAGCGAGGGGAAGCGACTACGCGGTGCATTGTGCCCAGGTCGACTTTTGACGTGCAAAATTGACGAGTCTATACTAAATTCTACGATAGACGAAAAAGCACACTGCCGTCGAGATTGAAAGCAACACACAAACCTACCGCGCTCAATTGTGACTCAGGGTTCACATTGATCAGTTAAAGTTCAGAGTACAGTAGTAGGTAAATCACAAAACTCGTTTCTTGGAGCGAACACTTGGGGGCCTAGTTACAGAATACAAGTACATCAACTTCGTATCGCAGATGAAGAGAACAAACTTGGGGGACTATCAGACATGGCATAAGAATCCCGCAATGCACCGCTGTTGGTGCAAACGATCTTAATGCTGAGTTGGCTGAACAGCAGCCTGAGTAAAGAGCCATCGTTCTGTGTCCGCTCCATTCGCATGTTGAAGTGTGACCTAGGTAAATGATAAGAGGTGTCAAAAATGAACCATGAAAATCAGGAAAACGTACATCTCCTTCAGGCTGGAAAGGTGGTTCGACGTTCCAGAGTAAGTCATCATTCTGTAGCTTGATCTTGATATGATAAAAAATACAAATATCAAATTATGTACACACTAGTAACTGAGAGTGGAAGACATACGGTGAATGTATTGCCACCCGCAGATGCGATATCAAATACGGTCGGGTCACGGTTGGTAACAACAGGTTCCCCAACACCAGGGTTCTATGGAGAGGCTACGTGAAATTAGTTGTGTGACCAAAGAAGCCATGGACTCACGCCCACTGCCGCAAATGTGTCCGGTATCATGATCATATTCAGCCCGACGTTATTAATGGTGTAACCATTATCTTGAGCATTTGTAAGATTCCACTGTGGTTTGGAGCTGATAATTGTAGTGTATTCGAAGAAAAATCACGGAGACTCTCGGACTCACTAATGAGTATTGGTATTGGTCAGGTGTTATGTCGCTGGAAACGTAAATTGTGCCGCCAGAATAAAGCGCACTGGCACAAGCGAAACTCTGAGATGCAAGATTACTGATTTGGTAGATCCCATCCGTGATGGGTCCGGCGTTGGCGCAGGTAGCGAAAAGCAAAAGTGCAACGACTTTGGAGAACATGGCTATGACGAGTTGTGAATGGCTTTGCAAGAGTTGGGGAAGAAGTCACTAGTCACTCGAGATGAAGAGTGGATTGGCGGAATATTGCCAGTTGCCGACTTCCTTTTATGTCGCCGTGAGCCTCTATACCAAATTTGACCAGTCACTGGGAAACAATGAACTTGAATAGCCTTGGCAGAACCACCGTGTTACTTATATTACAAGACTTTGCCACAATTCACGAACAAACTTGAACAACGGATTCAATAATGGATCATCCTCGCGAAATAACCGCGTCAATTTGAAGGGGATTATCCAACTTGAAGTTAGTGGTTAGGACACGACGAATCCACGAGGCCTGCCAAGGTAACGGGGAGAACGTTGCGAGTTCCATCAAAGAAATATACTAGGCTTAGCCTTTGCCACAATTCGGGGGCGAACAGTGGATCTAAGAAGATCATAATGGTGCGTCATCTCGACATGGAAGCTTCCAGTAGAATCCGTTTATGTTGGCCCGTACATACCTGGACGTCTGTGTCAATGAGTGAGCTCCCAATGGAGTAGACACTACGTTGGGCGTCAGGCAAAGCTTGGATAAGTATTGCTGGAAGGCAAATTTTACCCAGTCCTAAAGTTTAGCGGAGAGAACACGAGAAATGCGCGAGGCCCGCGGCCCGCCATGGCATGTTATAACTTTGACCTTCAAGTTAGACTCGGTTCAAGTAGTAACTTGAATGATTAATGATCGGGGAGTCATTACCGAATTTATTCCATGATCATCAAGAGTTCAACCGAGTTGCAAATATCGATGGGAACTCGCGAGGAGAAATCCGCGGTTAAACATGCCCAGGGTGATGCCTCGGCAGGGTATGGTGAAAACTTGATAGTTACCATGAAAATCTGACAGTCACACGGCGGAGTTCCGAGTACCTGGGCCGGTTGTTGATATCTTTCAGGCTGCCACCACGTTTACAGTGTAGCTACAACGAACCTACAATTCCTACCGTTGTTGAAGCTTGGTACGCGGACTGAAATGGCTGGTAGCCTCATACGTTTCAAGTTCAAAGTTCGTAACTCATTATCCGCTCAGTTTCTGGTCTGAGGGCTAGGCTTCAACGTGAGTTTCTTATTCTTTACCTCAGTCTTACGTGCCATGCTGTTGTCCCAGACTGACATTGCGCATGCATCTGACATTTACGAGAAACCAATGTACACTCGTCGACACAATACTCCCCGCCGATTGGCTCATTCTCCCCGCCTTTCACTTAGCCATACATACGCAGGGCTAATGGTCTGGGCCTCGGGAATTCATCCCAAATAACGATCAGGGCAGGGGCGTGGTGCCGTTCCTGCGGTTTATGGTTTGTCGCGGCGTGCTTATCCGGTGAAGTTAAAAATGGTATGGGATGGCAAAACGAGGGTATCAAGCAAGATGTTGGGGGAGCCTCTGAACGTGTGTCTTCTGTACGTTGCAGGAGTCCGGGAGCAGGTAGCGGTGGATCTGGACGTGGAGGCGGAGTCGGAGGTGAGGCGGACAGCCAGCAGCTCGTGTTGTAGGTTGGGCACTGGAGCGGGTGGGCCGGGGCAGGGCGGACCCGTCAATTGGCGCATAACGCGGATGCGGTAAAGGAGCGTGTATCGATCATGAGCGAGGAATGTGTACCGCAAATTCGCGTACTGGGATTCGTACTCTCCGCCTCTAGCCTCACCCCGCCGCGGTTGATTCAGTTCCTACTCTCATGTTTCCCTGGTGTCTCCGCATCTGCGGGCCCTTTGCCTCCTCCTACTTGACATTTCCAATACCTACGCCCCAGCTGAAAGCGACTCCCCAGGCGAGGAAATCGCCGAAATCAAGAATAGCCATGTTCTCTCTCCCACCTCTCTCATTCCTTCTTCAACACACTTTTCCTCTCCTTCCCCACGTCCCACAAGTACTAGCCCCCAAGATCCGAACCAGGAACAGCACCAAAATCTCGCCAATCCCCCAGATCCATAGGACCCCTGACGCTGATACATTCCCTACGCCCACCCCCTCCAATTCAATCCAGGAAGCAAACTAGCACTACCTCACGCTCGTCGTCCTCGGAGAGTCGAGAGCACCAGGTCAACCCCTTCGTTTCGTAAAAGCGTATGGTCTTCCAGTGCGAGAAGGGCCCCAACGCCGACACCGACGCCAGCCTCCACTTCGAGTTGGATTCATCGTGCTTCGACCTGGGCAAGTGCCCGGGGAGGTCCTCATTCATCCCATACATCACTTCCAAGACAAACATCGCAGCCAACATTGTCTCCCGCGTCCCGGGACAAGGACATCCCTAAGAAAATCATTGCAAGATCAAAGGCCCCACTCTTGAGCGGGGCAAAGCGAATACGCAGAGCATCGTGCCCCAGCTCGAAATTTGAGTCCTGGGATATCGTATTTCCTGCTGCGGTTTATCCCTCCCTTCTCTCGTGTTTTCGGCGTCTGAAGCTTCACCCTCTCATTCATCATTCCAAGACCAACGTCCTGGCCAACATCGACTCCCTAGGCAAGGACGTCACACGTACTCTCCTACCTTCATTCTTCAGCACGCTTACCCTCTCGTTCCCTGTGTACGCTAAATCTTAAGATTATGTATGATCGGTATGACGATCTCCACCGCCGTGCATTTGTCTCCCTATGGCCACCTACTCCAATTTAGCCGCTCATACAGACTAGTCAAGATGTAATATCGCGCTCGTCATCCTTGCCCCGTTGTCTTCCTTAGGAGGCGAGAAACTAAGCCAATCCCTTGTCTCGAAAACCAAAGTCCCTAAACATGTTTACACTTGGAAGCGGGACCACGACAGTAAATTTATCTGCAAGGTCGATCATAAATTGTCGCCACAGCTGCGAGATGGTAAGATCAATATTGTCCGCATTTGGCTCAACTTCAGATTCGGTTTCGATGTCAGATCCGTCATCCTGAAGAGGAGGAGGGAGCGCATAACCCTTCTCTACCAGGGTGAACAAGACTGGCTCTGGTTCAGCAGGGAAATTGACACAAGTAGGTGTAGTCTTCTTCTTATTGGTAACAACCCAGGCTCTGGCTGTGAGATTATTTGGCACCAGACCGATTGAGTGATACTTGTACTGGATCTCCTCCTCTGTTGCACCGAAGAGGTGTTTAAATGCAGGGGCAGTGAGGAAGCGACCTCCAGCCCTCATCCGTGGAACACCCACAGTGAGTTTGACATGTCATAGAAATACGACCCTGAATGGATTATAAGGAATGATATCGTCATCTTCATTTTCACCCTCCTCCTCCTCCTCCTCTTCCTCAACCTCCTCAGGAAGTGTACGAGCTCGGAACATAAGTGCATCTGCATCTGCATCAGAACTATCCATTAGCTGTAGGACCGCCTCCATCAGCTTCCTTGAGGTGGGGCCATCGTCAGGACGTGCATGCAACCCATTGATGAGCCAGACACAAGCAGCTGTAAGAAGAAGTGCATCATGTTTGACACAAAGACCAGCAGGCCCATCTGCCTGCAAAGATAGGATATGGCTGATGCATAAGACACGATATAATCGAAAGTTCCTAGAAGATTATCGGTTGGTTTAGGCGAGCTTGCAGGCACGAGCTGAAAACTTACCACCATTCCGCTCACGTAAATGACAACAACAATTGCCGAATTATGTCTGTGTCCAATCCAAGAAGTACAGTCCTTGCGAAGTCTAGCGGCACCTGAACTTTGACCTGAGTGTTGGAACCATTCTTTTCAACGGCATTCCTGTATACATCAAAGAGCCCCTCAATGAATGCAGGCAGCTGAGTCTTACCCATGGCATTGTCCATAGTCATTGCTTTGCCGTGGTATTTTCCCTCTTTTTTTTATTTATTTATTTATTTTTAAATCAACAATTTATAATGTGGTGCTCGATTGCAGTCCGCAGGCTGGAGTACAAAATAAACTAGCTATGCTACGTCTAATTTATTCCCTTCCTCCACCTGAATTCTCCATTTTAGCCACTTAGCAGGCAGATGCTACATGGAATGCCTGTCAAGGCGGGTAAGGAACTACACACAATAGGTGTCCTCCATGAATCCCACTGGTTGGTGCTAGCACAGTCCCCCTAGCCGCTTATCCAACCTGAACCCGAAGGCCAGATCAGAGCAGACACTGAGTAGTGTCAATTCACTGTAAGCCCTCCCCCCAAAGGAGGAAGGTTAACTGCTGTCACAGAACATCCTGCGGGTAGTGACCCCCCCTGGCACAACAAGGAGGGACCGCACAATGCAGAGGGCATATAGCCATGCAAGTATGTATATGTCACCAGGGGCTGAAGCTCAGCGCAATGGTTGCACCAGCCAGCCCAAGGGCCGACCAGTGTAGGGGGCAGTAAAGCCACCCATGAAAATGCACCCCCATGTAGCGCAAGGTAATGCATGGTGGGACCACCAGCACAAACATGCCAGCCTGGCCCAGGAGAAAGCCCAGAAGGGCAGTGTGCATGCAGCCCAAAGGGCTGCACACTAGTTGTGACGCTGAGCAGGACCCAAAGACGATCCTGATGGGTCTGCGGGACCATCATCCGTGCTCTGACCTGGATGTGAGCGGTGCTCATCAGTATGGGCCTCAAGGGCCCCAAGCAGCATCATTGCTGCAGGGAAGCAGAATGCAGCGGTGAAGGTGGCATGCATCGAATGCACAAGCACCTCCTGCTGAGCAGGAGGAACAGACTCCATGTTGACAGTTGCCAGCCAATAGGTGGCAGTGTCCAACATGTGAATGACAGCAGAGACCTCAGCATTGACTCTGCCTGGGGTCTCTGGTGCGAAAGAGGGTGGGTCATCCTGCCCCCCACCACCTCCACACCGGCGGAAGTGGAGGGTTGATTGCCAAGCTGCATGAATGCGCCACCTGACATAAATGATTGATGCAGCAACTCTGCCTGAGCTGCCGCCATCTGTTCCAAGTGCTGCTGTTCCCAGTCAGCAAGCCTATAATGCAGCCCCAATACCTCAATTGTGAGCTGTGAGGCACCTACATCCTCCAAGTCAGGAACATATTGGTCTTGGGCACCAATACATCAAACGGTGTCGAGATCGACATCGTGATTTGTCCTTGTTGATGTCAGGAGTGGAGTCCCCTGACTCGCTGCCCTCCTCTAAGAAATGGCCCCCAGTCCTAGTGCAGAGAGGGATACCAGTGTCAGGATTGAGATCCTGGATCTGCCACCAGTCCAAGTCACAGAATACTGATGTGTCGAAGTCGTCAATATCCATGAATAAGTGAGGATGATTTGAATGTTAGCACTATAGATGATGATGGTAGAAGTCAAGAACTTAGCGTGCGAGATAAGCAACAGGTGATACCCTGCCAACAGTCCTGGGCTCACCTGCAAGGCCTCCGTTGATCGCCAAGGGGGATGAGCGAGAATACCTAGACTCACCCACCAATGGGAGAGGACAGAACCCCCACCCTGGACTCTGCAGAGCAGGGCAGGGAGGAGGACAGGGGGATGCTAGGCTGTCCCCTGCAGTAGCCAGAGAGAGGGCTAGTGACTTATATGATCTGCTGCTCATGGGGGGCACCATTACCTGGCCCCTTTTTACAATGGTGTATTCCTGGTCAGAAATGCTGCATCCACCTCCACCCTTGTAACTACACTGTACCGGGTGCCTAGGCACCCAGTAGACAGAATATGAAAACATTCTGGCAAACCAGCGTGTTGGTGTTGTTGAACTCCCCCAGACTGTTCTCCCCCTCACCCTGGACCAAGACTTCCAACCGAAGCCAGCAGTGTTGATTCACTGTTGAGCCCACCCCCCCGCAGGTGGATGGTGTCCTAGCCAAGAGCTCAGGATTATCGAGACCTGAGCAAATGCATTGACAAGAATAGTGTCCCCCCCAAGGAAGATGGTACAATTCAAGAAGATCGGAGAAAGCAGGCAGGGTGGTGCCTGGGACAAGCCCACTACACCATCCCAGCATCCCAGCATCCCAGTAATAGGTCCTGATCAAAGATCAGGCAGGCAGTGGAAGACCTAGGTGACGACCTAGGTTTCTGTAAAAGTTTCCCATGCTTGATGGTGGTGGTAACAAGTCAAGAAGCGATGGACTCTCCAGATCTTAGCAATCTATACAGCCTGTTTTTTGAAAAAGCCTGTAATATCCTTAATCATCTGTTAGTACCTTTCTATGGAAGATTCATCAACGATATATTTGCTATTGTATACACTTCATCTGAGGCAGAAGCTATCAATATTATTAGCATCGTAAAGTTCAATGATTGTGTGATTGAATGGAGTGCGTCAGATAATTATCTACCCTTTCTGGACATGATGATATACCGCAATGCGGACAATCGACTGCAACACATGGCCTTTCGGAAGGCGTGCTCTCATCAGGAGAGAATTCCTTGAATATCGCACCATCCCCTTGATGTTAAGCAAGGGACTTACATTGGTGAAATGTCATGGCTAGCCACCCTGTGTAGTCTACACTCACACTACATAGATGCAATAAAGGGCCTGTGTGCTCTATATATCACATGTGGATATCTGTCAAACCTGGTTGTTAATTGGACTCGGTCTAATATCGGACACCCTTGGCAAAACCGTCTTACTGATAATAGGCGGCAGGACGAAGACGTGCTAGTGCTGAAGTCTGAATTTAACACAGCCTGGAATTACTTCTCTGCAACTGAACTAGGCGACACCGTCTTGGGCTATTGGCATGGCTGGCTTGCCACTGTGGAATCAGGTGCTTACAGCATCCAGTATCCGGCATTTTCTGGGGATACTGGGGGTTTGCTGGAGACCGAACTGGCACGTTGCATCATAGTAAGTACTCCGGTGGGTCCCTGCCCCATTCCAGATGTCCAGACAATAGGATTTGCCCATCGTCGACTGATAGTTTCACGTAAAAGAATGTGAAATCTATTTGATCTGACAAGTCTTTGGAAAAGGATGGTGCTCGATCGTTTGGAGAGGGATGTGCTTGAACCTGAGGAAAATCTCGTTGAAGCGTCAGAAGGTAGTTCTTCTGACAAGTCTGAGACAGACCCAAGTTACCTCTTTCAAACAATTAACTACCTGTGAATTGGAGTAGCAGGTTGTCACAGTTTAGGCATGAAAGTAAGTAGCGCTTGAATTGTCGTTTACTGAGAAATGCACCAACGGCAGGGCATATGCCTTGTGGTGAATTTTTTGATAATCAAATCTCTCAGGGGCCTTCAGGTGCCTGGAGCCTTGTTAATATCCACCGTCATGGAGAAACCTCGGTACTGCGTAGTCCAGCTATGATGGATAAATTGGATGCAATTAAGTTAATTTGCTGATGACGGCAAGACACGGCGTCTTGTCAACAGTGTTTAGTACCTTTACGTGAGTTGTCTACAAACACCTAGTTCCACACACACCTCAGTTTATCTCATGGACTTTGTCCGAAGTAATTTTTCAACAAAGATCCCTAGGGGATTGTTAAAACTAAGCTTTTTAGCATTGTAAAAACCCTAAACCCTAACCGTGAGTTGTTTCTAAGCAATTTGAAATGTCAATTAACTGACAAACACTTTATTAACACAGCTAACCCCTAACCAGACACTAACTGGCTAATGCTAACTGGCCTAACTGCCAGTTAAGTGTTTTGCTGCGCCCCCGGCGGGATGGGCGGGATGCCACTGTTTGGTTTTGATGCATGCCCTCGGGCGTGTTTGATGTGTGCCCAACAGTGCATGTGGCCTTGCCTTTTGTGGAAAGATTGCGTTGTAATGACACAATCGGACCCGGGCAAGACCCGGGTAAGTTTGCTGTTTGTTTGCTGGCTGGTTTCTGGACCGTTCCTGGTCACCAGATGCTGCCATGTGCTATACACGCTGCCCAAGGGCAGTGTGTGCAGCCTGTGGCTGCATAATCGATACCTGGGGTAGCACGCAACAATGTTATCATCTTGTGTGCTGTGTGCGCTGCCATTTGGCAACACTCGTGAGAATGGGACCTGATGAGCCTTATTTAAGGCAAAATGGGATGGCTGGATTCATTCCAAGCCCGTTGTCCCCACTCACCTCACATCTTGTGGTTGTAGATACTACTCCACCCTAACCAGGGTGGAGCAGGCATGGGGGTGTTTTCCAGTCCAGGATGATGTGAGGGGGGGCCCTGTGTGCACCCTGGCCTACCCCATAAACCCTCTTTTTGTTCTATTGGTGTGAATCACTGTCAACCCGCGGGTTGGTACATGGAGGGTACATGTGGGTACATGCGGGTGTTGATTCCCACACAGGTTTCGCTAAGTATATAAATTATTCTATCTAAACTAAGAAATATTTAAGTACACTAAGAACCACCCCCACCTTGCATTTGTGTGGGAGTGGGGGGTGGTTGTGAGTTTGGGGCTGTTGTCGTCCCTGTTGTCCTGTCCCATTCCATTGCCCTTCGTTGTCAATTGCCAGCACCTGTGATCCACCCCACGAGCAGTGGCTTGCAGGGCTGGGCATGAGTGCTGGGTCATTCCCTGTCATTGGGTGCATCCCTGTCGTTCATCGTTGTCGTTCCCCCCCTCGCTGTTGTTCTCGCTGCTGTTCCCCCCCTCGCTGTTGTTCTTGCTGCTGTTCCCCCCTCTTGCTGTTCCTGTAAGGGGAACACTCGCTGAGGCTCTACAAACACCCACGAACATCTACGAAGTCCCACGAACACCTATGAAGCTCATGAAACACCTTCGAAGTACTTCGAACGGCTTCGAACTATGTTGAACGACTTCGAACTA
>QMFE01001774.1:527-13639 GCA_003314665.1 Tricholoma sp. MG77
GTGGCTATGCCCGGAATCCCAAGTCTTACATACACCTTGCAGTACACGAGAATACATCTGATTAGTATTCCCTCATGTGAAGGTTATAAGCACCCTCCTACCACACTCTACATTTGACATCCATTTGTTGGAGTTTAAGATTTTTCATTGGTACTAAGGCTAGAATTGCGCGCAGTGTCCATCCTGACTGCTGGCAGAAATGTTTCCATATAATCATAACTGGGGCATTGAGCACATCCTTTAGCCACGAGTCTTGCTCTGTACCGAATTACTTGTCCTTCTTTATCACGCTTTTTGATGAAGACCCATTTGTTCGTGATTGGGATTGCATCTGGCGGTTTCTCAACAAGTTCCCAAGTTCCCTTCTCTTTCAATAGATCTAGCTTGTTTTGTATGGCAATTTCCCATTCAGGCCAGTCAGGGGAATTCTTGGCATCCTTAAGACTTGTTAGTTTGTCTCCAGCTATAATTGTGTAAACTTTTTCCATTGTCAGGGAATTATTCTCGTCTTCCTCATCTGGAAAAGGATCATGAAGGTTTTTGTAGTCAATACGAACTCCATGTGTTCTTCGCGGTTCATTAATATCAATGTCCCCCTCATTCTCATTCTGCTTATGCTTTCTATTGGGCTCAAGGTTCCGAGTTAAATCATCAGAACCTGTTACACCCAAATTTGGCAGTGTGCTACCTGCAGGCTCCCCCTCACTCGGTGAATCAGGTGTAACATCGATGTCCTCAGGGGGTGTGGGAACTTCTGGAGGGTTAATATTATGGAAGTTGTGAGAGGTAAGTACCTTGCGTGTTACCGCATTATAATATTTGATGGCATCAACGCCATCATCGTAGCCAATGTAAACACATCGTTTTGATTTTGGTTGCATTTTTCGATCTACTTTTTGTCCTTGTAGTAAGACCCAAACAGGTGCTCCAAATTCTTGTAGATGGGAAACATTTGGTTTCATATTGTACCATCCTTCGTAAGGTGTTGAGTTCGGCAGATGTTTGGTGTATGATCGATTTCGGAGATAAGTGGTGTGCATCACCGCGTACTCCCAGAGAAATTCAGGCAGTTGGTTGGCAATAATCATTGCTCGCGACAGTTCGACGAGTGTTTGGTTCATCCGTTCAGCCACACCGTTCTGTGAAGGTGAATATGGTGCAGTATAGCGAATGTCCATACCATTTTCCTTACACCAACGTTCTAACTTCTCGTTTATGAATTCTTTCCCACAATCTAGGTGAAAGTTCGTCAACATTAAATCTGTTGACCATATTTCCGTCAAGTAATTTCTTAAGTCCAGTGTAAGCCACATGTCCAAAGCGTTGGTGCCATGTTTCCCAAGTAGGCGGTGTAATTGTTCCGACAAATGTTTGATCATGTGCGGCAGCAATACTATGTGGTTTTTATAAGGTCATCTTCATTCTGTATAGATGGTTGCAAATTTTATTTCCTTGCGCTATTGGTGTTCCAGCTTTTGTGATTAATGTAATTTCACCATTTCCACTGATATAGCGTCCTCCAGCCGTGTCCCATCACCCCAATGAAATTAAATTATTTCGCGTTCCAGGCACATGTAGCACATTTTCCAAATGGAGAATATAATTAACACTGTTGCATGTCGAATTTAATTCAACAGTTCCTTGGCCTGCAATAGTTGCTTCTTTACCACCTAAACCTGTTATGGAACTATTTCCCAAAGGTGTGTAATTGGTAAATGCTTCACGTTGATGGGTGACATGCGATGTTGTTGCTGAATCGGCTAACCAATCATAAAAAATCAATCGCTCATCATTGTCATCAGTGCTACAGGCATCGTATGTGTCAAAATTAAACATTTCTTCCTCTATCGGGAACGCGATGTGTTCCTTGACTATATTGGATTCATCCCCCTTCTTTTTGTCCTTCTCTTTACTCTTCTTCTTTCCCCAACAATTCTTCACATAGTGTCCGATTTTCCTGCACTTCCGACATTTGTTGCCATCAAATTTATGGCATTTGCTTGACCAACGTCCGGCGCGTTTGCAATGATCGCAATAAGGTTTGATGGAGGATTTATGATCCGTGATTCGATCTTCCAGGGATTTACTAGTGCCATTAGCATTCTGGGTTTTCACCAGATTCACGCTTCCATAGGTACCATTTTTATTGTTCCCGTTATTAAATCTAGTCAATTGAATTTTATATTCCTCATGTAATAAACCAATGAGCGTGTCAGATGATAGCCGTCACTTAGGATTGGGATCATTGGGGTCGTTAGCATTCCCATTATAAGGTTCGATGTAGGTTTGCCACGATGAAGGTAAAGACGCCGAAATGATCGCTTTGAAGCATGTGTCAGAAATATGAAATTCGGCATTGGGGAATTTGTTGATGTGATCTCGATATGATTTTAGCATGTCGAGATGTTTTAGGAGGTCGTCAACATCTTGTAGCTTGGTCTCATATAACAGGCACTGAATATGATTTATGGTTTGATGCACCTTGTTTTCGTGAGTAACGGAGAGTGCAGAGTACATCGCTTCGGCCGTTGATTTTGATCCGACATGATTCATCTGAGATGAAGTGACATTATGAATAATGACTTGCTGAGCCCAGGTGTCATTCTTGTCCCAATTACGAGCGCCAATGGGATTGCTAAATTTGTCTGGTTGGTTCACATCGCCGGTTACGTACCCAGTTATGTTGCAATTGATAAAAACTCTCAGCATCCTCTCTTTCCACTCGTGCCAGTTCTCATCCGTCAAATGATCGTGATCCGTGATCTTGTTCACATTTGAGTATTCTTTGGTATGAATTAAATTGATGCGAGGTGTACTGTCATCAGAAAATTCGTCACCAGCAGGCTGGGGATTCTGCCTGGTGTGGTAGACCCTTTTTGCACGTTTAGGGGTTTGTTTTTGCACTTGCGGCTCCTGTTCCTCGATGTCGCCAAAAAGGTCCATAATAAGTTGGTAACGAGTTATTTAAATATGAGAAGATCCAGGGCCCATAACCTGTTGAGATATGGACAAGATGAGAGTGTTCTTAAGGCTGAGATTGTGATGGTGAAGCACAGAGTCAGACGTCTATCATTCTCCTATAGTACGGCCTACATATGTTACATACTATAAATAGGCTTTGGTAATAATACTCGGACCGGGCTTGGATTGGCCCGATCCCAACATCTAATCATAAGGCCACTTGTCTCCGAAGTCTGTGCACATTGGTCCTACAAGCTGACATGCTGTTGAGAATGTGACAAGAGAGCAATGACACTAAATACTGGGATTTACATCTGGCCTTGGTGACTCGGAGCTCGTGAGGGTGGAGTTTTAGAGTACCTGAAGACTCAGAACTTGAAAATAGTAAGGGAATTATACTGGGCAGGATCACAATAAACTGTGGCACTCACATGCATTGCACGGCTCACAAACCAAAATTCCGACATTTAATTCAAGTGCTTTGCTTCGACGGTACTCAGAACTTCTATTTTTGGGGAGGGCTCTGCTTGGCTTGCATTTTTTTGGCTCAGTAGTGTGGGCTTCTTTGGGCCGAGCTTTGCAAACCATCATCTGTGCGGCCGTCATCACATTGTGTTGACATAACCCCTAAAAAAATTCTGAAAATTCATTATTTCGGCCCCTAGACACTCTAGCAACTTGCAAAAAATTCTCAGATGAGGGATTTTGACCCCCCTCCCTCCCTACATATGTTCTCAGCATCTGCCAGTGAGTACCCCTTGTCTCTTTGAGCAGTGTCCTCTGCTTGAATATACTGGATTGAAGCCAATTTGCACTTGATTGAAAGCCTATGTGTCCCAAATCCATGTAGGTTTCTATGACCATGAAGGGAGATACAAACTCCACATAAGTCACAGCAAACAAACTTCTCCTTCTGAGTCTCTGGGTCTTACAATACATCAAGATTAATCTGTGCACCATCAGGGAGCCCAAACGAGACAGTCTTCCCAGTTGATAGTAATTGTGTAGTAGAAGTCATCAGATCAATGAAATCCAGTGTATGTTGGGCCTGGGGATGGTATTAGCAAGAATGAGAAGTGCAAAGAATGATTACAGTGTAATGAAGCATAATGATCAAGCATGTGACGATTTGGGAGGACCCCGGATGTATGGTGAAATTAGCCAAGACCCAACAGTGGGAGTTGATATCCTCGGTTCTCCAGCTAAATGCCCCCTGCTTGTGCTAGCGGGCCAGTAAATGCAACAGGTTGTGATGCATGCATGCAACATGTGATGGGAACATTTCTGTTGAGGTGGGCCTGGGAGCAGTGGGTGGGTGCCTTCTTCATCTCGCCGTCATTGTCACTGTTGTCGTCATTCCCCATTGTTGTCATTGTTGTCAATGTTTTCTGTCATTGTCCCCCCCCTCCTGTTGATGTTAGTTCATCGTTGAGCACCAGTGATCCACCTTGCAAGCAGGGGCTCAACTGCTACAACAGGCACACAATGACACTGCTGCAAGCAACTGCTCACAGGGTGATTCCCTACCCTGGCCCCAATGATGACAACAACAATGACACCATGTTGTTGTTGTTGTCATCAGCTCCTGTAATTGAAGGAGCCCACAATTGTTGGTCTCCCCAGATGCAGGAGCTGATACATGATGGGAGACAGCAGGTCAACCCGTACCTGACCTGTGGCTTGACAACCCGCAGGTTACCCATGCAGATCCCTAGTCAACCCTGCCGCTCAACAGTGCCATAATATGCCTCTGTATCTCCATATAATCGTCTGTGTTAGTACCTACACCTAATACTGATTCAATAAAGGTATTTACAACAAAATCAAAAAACTGAGCACTTGCAACAGGGTTTTTAATTACAGTTTGTAATCTTTCATCACTAGGCAAAAATTTAGGTTCAAATGTAGGTTTTGTCTCTGCAAAGTATATGCAAATAGGGTGCTTGTTATCTGCAGGAGACAATGTGATATACCATGAGGGTGCACCACAATGTGCTATGTATAAGTGACCATATCTCATTTGTAAGTCTGCACACAACATCCGTACTAATACACTTCACCATCAGCCCCCAATCGGCACCCTGATCCCAAATACCAACTCATTGTTCCTACTGTATACCATTGACAACATTAATATCCATGACTACACCAATATCCACGACTCCACCATCACAATAGTCAGGCCCCGTTCAGCACCTGACAACCACCACTGACAACACCAGTGACATTCCCAATAATGCATCACCAACATCATTACTTGAACAACCAATGCTCCACAATACAATGGATGAGCCCAATGTGGCTCTCAAGAAACACACAGCGCACCTGATGTGGCCTTTTACTTACATGATCTAAAAGTCCCACTGATATGGACCTTTATTTTTTAATATCCAACCTTCGTTCCCACTTCTGTGTAACGAAGGTATAGTAAATACTTATTCTTCTATTTGTAGTAACTAATGTTCCCACTTCTGTGTAATGATCCTGTCTGACTTGCCCACCTCAGTGTTGGTTGCCTAACCCAGCTCCCTTCTACTTTTTTTTGACACCGACAATGTTCTTCAATCCCTAACGAACCCACTTTGTCTCGGCAACCCTCTACTTTCACACCACTCCTCACCCAGAGTATGAGAAGATGCTTGCAGGAATCAGGAATCACCACCGAACTCAAGACACTACTGACTACATGTTGAAACCCCAAGCCAGCCCACCCAGAATTCCCACTGTTGTTGCTGTCTTCATTCACCGATACTGACTTGTCCACCAACAAAAGTATCACCACTACCAACCACTTCCACTCCCACTGAGCTGCAACACCCGCCGCTTGAACCACCATGTCCACTACTACACAACCCCTTGCCGAAGTGAAGGTCACCAAGATGAAGGAGTGTCCAATGCTCACCACAGAGAAAATCACCCCACTCATCATACAGTCTTGGACCTTAGCATGCAAACACTACAAGAAGCACAGCAGGAAGACGGACACCAAGATAGTCAGCTATATTGCTGAAGGCAAGACGGACACCAAGATAGTCAGCTATATTGCTGAAGGCATGTTTGAGCCACGTCTTGTAGCATGGTACCAAGCTGATTAGACCCACATCAATGGCCTTACCCTAGACGCATACCTCCTCGAACTCTCCCAACTGGTACTTGAGAAAAACTGGTCACACAAGATCCTCAAGACGATCTTGTCCTCATCCCAAGGCAACCACATCTTTATCAACTGGAAGATCAAGATCAAGAACCTGAACGTGATCCTCACCACCTTGGCCCCCACTCGGGCCCTTACCAAGGTCCAGCTCAAGGTCCAACTCCAATCCAACCTCCATCCCAATTTGAGACTTAACCTCAGTCTTGAGCCAGTCCTAGCCACAGCTGACCTTGCCACCTGGGCCTTTGATGTCAAGGAACAGGATGATCACATGAGGGCAGAGGACACCCGCATGCAGAAACTCATAGACACCTCTGCGGTCACTCGTGCAGTATGCCATGGCAAAAAGAAAGACCTCCTCTTGCAACTCACTGACCCACCAGTCAGTGGATCCTCATCCTCTCCTGGCATTGCCACTGACCGACCCAAGAAAACCAAATGACTACACCTCCCCCCTCTCACAGAAAATGAGAGAAAACTCATCAAGGACCAGGCAGGATGTACACAGTGCTGCTGACTCAGTGTTTGGCATAACTTTGACAAGTGCCCAATGAAGGACACAAATACCTGAACTGACCTGTCCATGTATGTGACACTCACGGCACCAATGGCCACTGTGGCTATCAGGGAAAATGAGGTCGACAATGAAACCAACTTATACATCCCTCCCTTTGTTGATGTCCCCTTCACTGTAAAACAGCTCCATGCAACCTTACTTGCTACTGGTCCCTTCATCACTGAATTCCTGATCCCCATTCATACACTAATGGACATTGGTGCTCCACAGTGATTAGCTCAGAACTCTGCAACCACCTCGGCCTCCAACGGTACCCACTCCCTGCCAGTGAAAACAATCTCTCTTCACTATCACAATTACCACTCATCTGCGAGGGATATGTGAAGTTAGAATTACAGTCGAAGGATGGCTTATGGAAATCGGGGGGACAGAGGATGAAAGTAAATAAGGGACTACCATTCCCCATTATAATAGGAATGCCATTTCTTTCATCAGAACAAATTGTGATAGACTCCCAGCTGCAGGTCACACCTCCACCTACCCCAAAGAAAGTTCAGGTCCCGAAACTACCCACTCTTGAACAGGCAGGGGCACCTGCACTTGCAGGATACCTCCTCCCTGGACCTATCATGGCCGCCATTTTGGAATGCATTGGGGGCCTTGCCTTTCAAGAGGTACTCAAGGCCGAAGACACCAAAATGAAAACAAATTCGCTGATTGGTTCCCAACGCAACTTCCCAACACTACCAACCATGTCCCTGGCCACATGTTTCACCGCATCTGACTCAAAGACCCAACCAAGGTCAATAATGGCAAAGGATATGTGGCTCCCAAGAAGAACCGAGAGCCTTGGAAGAAACTACTAGATGAACACTTACAAGCTGGTTGTAAGGGCAACCTTACGATCAGCGCAAATATCACGTGATGCCTTGCAAGGGAAAACCAAAGAATTAGATAAAGCCAACTATACAAGAAATACTACACACCTCGCAAGGGAAAACCAAAGAGAAAAGTCTAAGGTGTTTCCCTGCAAGGGTGCGACTATGTACAAGAAACCGTGTGACAAAGTAAAATAAACCTGTCTGCATGCAGAAGCAAGACAGGGGAAGCGAGCACACATCAGGGGCGCATCAATGGTTGTTCCGCCATCTCTAAATGAGTTCAAGCGGTGTTCCATAGCTTCGGCGTCATCGTCGAAGTGCAGGGGGTGGTCGTAGGCGAGGTGCGGAGTGGTAGGAAGTCGCCCGAAGCCGTACGAAGTAATTCGAAGTCGTTCAAAGCAGTTCGAAGTACTTCGAAGGTGTTTCGTGAGCTTTGTAGGTGTTCGTAGATGTTCACGAGGTGTTCGCAAGTGTTTGTAGGTGGTCGCGAGTACTCGCGACAGGTTGCGCGCGGTTGTAGACCTCGTCAGGTGGTCCCCTGACATCACCCCCCCCTCAAGGCGCAGCGTCCCGATGCGTGAAACGTCGGTAGTGAGGTCGGAAACCCATCCGTCCGAAGGCCAGTGCACTGATGTGCTTAGAAGCATTGGGGTTCGTTCTGTAGAATGTCGCGATCAACTCAGGGGCTTCAAGGTCGCGCTCCGCGATCCATGAGTTCTCTTCGTGTCCATACCCCTTCCATCTGACCAGATATTCCAATCTCCTATACCTCAACCTACTGTCAATCACCTCCTCTATCTCATGCCTCTCCTCTCCTCCTACAATCTTTGGCAGTGGTGGCGGCCGCGCACATCGACCTTCGATTGGATCGGTCGGAACTGGCATGAGTTTAACAACATGGAAGACGGGGTGGATGCGTGACATTGATGGCGGCAGCTTGAGGCGATAGGCATGCGAGCCGACTGGGCGAACGATAGGATAGGGCCCAAGGAATCGATGCGCGAATTTCTTCGTCGGTCGAGTCGTGCTAATGTCAGTCGCGTCCAAGAAAACCTTTTTGCCCACCTCGAACATTGGAGCAGGGGTTCACCGTTGATTGTAGTACCTCGCCATGTCATCCTTCGACTTCGCGAGAGCTGCGCGCGCTTCCTCTAGCGTCGACTTCATGCGATTGGCAAATTCATTGACTGCCTCGACCTTCGAAGGAGGTTGATGAGGTTCGAAACCCATGCAGGGGTGTCAACCAGTGTCGACGAAGAAAGGAGTGTGCTGCGTCGCGGAGTGAATGTGGTTGTTGTACACGAATTCGGCAAGTGGCAATAAGGTATCCCAGTCGTCCTGACGTTTGTTGACGAAAACTCAGATGTACTGTTCGAGTTCTTGGTTAACGCGTTCGGTTTGGCCATCCGACTGAGGGTGATACGCCGTGGATGCCGAAACCTTGATGCCTAATAGGCGATACAGTTCGTGCATGAACTCTGCGACGAATTGCGGTCCGCGGTCAGAGACCATTGATTGTGGAAGGCCGTGGAGCTTCCACACATGTTGGAGGTAGAGTTGGGCTGAGCCTAGGGCGGTGACCGTCGTGTGAGTAGGGATGAGGTGACCGCACTTGGTGACTGAGTCTACAACGACCATGGCTGCGTTGAACCCATGCGAATCGGGAAGTTCGACGACGAAGTCGACGCTAGTCACCTCCCAGGGATGCTCGGGAATGGGGAGTGGTAGTAGTTCGCTGAATGGTTTTCGCTTTTGCGTCTTAGTTCGCAGGCACATGTCGCAGGTCTTGCAGTACTGTCCGACATAGCGCGACATGTTCGGCCACCAGTAGCTGCGCATGAGAAGGTCGAGTGTTTTCCATCGACCCGCGTGTCCCCCGATTCGAGAGTCATGATGCTGTTCGACAATCCAGCGCCGTAAGTCTGCGATGAGAGGAACATAGATGCGATCATGAAACCTCCACAGCCCACCTTCCTTCGCCCACTCCGAACTCCTCAACGTCTTGCCCTTTGACTCGTCGAATTCCTTTATCGCTAATACCACCGCGTCCTCCCCCTTTCCATCTCGAACCCCCTTGCAAATTTCTCGAAGTATGTCCCTTTCCACCCCTTCAACGGTCATTCCTTCGAGGGCGCATGCTGCGAAAAATTCGGGTTTGAGTAGGGATGTCGCGATTGTCGTCGGCGCCAGGACTGTGGTCAGCGCGATGCGACAAGGCATCGCACTTACCCATGCTCTTCCCAGGGCGATGGTACATTACGAAATCGAACCTAGATAAATAGAGTGACCAACGCGCCTGCCTGCGATTCAGTTTCTTCACAGTCATGAAGTACTCAAGGTTTTTGTGGTCCGTCCAAATCTCCACCTTGCGCTGTGCCCCCTTAAGGAAGTGTCTCCACTCCTCGAGCGATCTCATCACCGCTAACATCTCCTTGTCGTGAATCTCGTAGTTCCGTTCGACTGTGTTGAGCGATTTCGAGTAGAAGGCAATCGGATGCCACTTGAGGTCATCGTCCGACTGCTGCGAAAGGACAGCGCCTGTCGCGAAATCGGAACTGTCTGCTTCGATGCGAAAAGGTTTGGAATCGTCAGCGAAATGCAATATCGGAGAAGACGTAATCTGATCCTTGATTTCGTCGAACGCCTGTTGCTCCTCCTCTCCCCAGCTCCACTTCCGATCCTTTTTCGTGAGTTCAAAGAGGGATTTCACGTGGTGCGAAAAACCTTCGATGAAGCGCCGATAAAAGTTTGCAAATCCTAAGAACGACTGTACCTCCTTCTTCGCAGTCGGAGTAGGCCACTCTGTCACTCCTGCTACCTTGACGGGGTCCATGCGAACCTCCCCTTCCGAAATGATGAGTCTGAGGTACCCAATCGTCATTTGTTCGAATTCACATTTGTCGTGTCGCAGGAAGAGCTTGTGTTGTCGGAGTCGCTCTAGGACCAGCCGCATAACACGGCGATGCTCCTCGATGCCCTTCGTGAAGATGAGGATGTCGTCAAGGTATATGCAAACCACGCCTTCCATGATAAGGTCCTGGAAGATGTCGTTCATCATCGTCTGGAAGGTGGAGGGAGAGTTAGTGAGCCCGAAAAACATCACCAAGGGCTCGTAGAGGCCATGATTAGTATGAAACGCTGCCTTCCACTCGTCACCCTCCTTCATCCGAACATTTTGGTACCCCCATCGTACGTCGAGCTTGGTGAAGAATTTCGCGCCACGAAGTTGATTTACCAGTTCGGAGATGAGGGGGAGAGGATAGCGATTCTTGATCGTAATGGAGTTGAGTGTGCGATAGTCCTGTACAAGACGAAGCGACCCGTCCTTCTTTTTGATGAAGAAGACGGGCGATGCCATGGGCGATTTTGACAGTCGAATTCGCCCTGTTGCGAGGTTCTCCTGGATGAACTCGTCCAGCTCAACCTGTTTGTTCGGAGCGAGAGGATACACCTTGCAGTTGGAAGCCTTCGAGTCTGGTATTAGTTCGATCGCGTGGTCCCAAACCTTCCAATCGGGCAAATGATCGAACGAAGATTTCGCGAAAAGGTCTTTGAAGTCTTGGAGGTGAGTGGGCACCGATTCGTGGAATGTCTTTGGCTGAGTATTCTTGTGGAATGCCTCCACGAGACGCTGCGAGATGTTCGATGATGCGCGAATGAATTCCGCTTCGCAAGGTATTGTCGCGGTGAATAACCGGTCATCCTCCTCCATCGCATCCTCACCAGTGTAGGGCTCTTCCTTTTCCTCCTCATCATCGGAAGCGTCGCCGAGGTCAGGAATATCCTCCATCTCCACGTCAGGCTCGGGCATTGGGCCTGCGTGACATGAGCGAATATTCGCTTCCTCGATGAGGCGCTCCTTTCGCTCCACGTTCGCTTCGTTTTGACAGGTACGACAGTGATTCGGGCAGCGACTCATCTTGACCTCTCCCGACTTCCAATCGACTTCGGGGTTGTGCTTGCGAAGCCAGATGAGTCCTAGGATGACATCCTGCTTTCCAATGCCAGTCACTGCGAACATCACTTTTTCGGAATGGTCACGATATCGCAGCATCATTTCGACGACTTCAGTGATGCTACCTGCCTTGTTGGGCGTACCATCCACGTTGTAGATGGGGATGGGCCGACTTAGCAACCTTGTAGCGATGCGATTGTGTTTCACGAAGTCGGAGTGCATGAATTGGTCGGTCGCTCCACAGTCGAGAAGGGCGGCGGTCAAGAAGACCTCGCCAGTGTCGGTGGTTTGCAACGTGACACTGAGCTCGAGAGAATTATCGCTGATGGCTGACGCGACGACGAAGCGATTGGGGAGGCATTTCTCCCAGTTTGGATGTCAACGAAAGCGCAAATGTCACAAAGTTGTCGATGACGACGGCGACGATGTCGGTGTAGTCGTAAGCGCCGAAACCAGCGTCTGCAATGTTTGAACAGGGTGAAGGGGTTGTGGTACGGCTTGGGCATCGTTCTCCGCACTATCAGTCGATGAAATGAAATCTAACTCAGTCATTTCTTCTACTGACAATACAGCAAAACGATTCTTAGTCGACAATGGGTGTGTACTCATCACTCGTTGCCCATGCCAAAACCCGACTCCGCCTCCTTCACCTTGTCTTTGCAACCCTCCTCAATCGCGTCATCATGCCCCTCATGGGCGACGTGAACGTCTAGCGCCATGAACTCGTCCTCTGCAAAAGCCTGGCGCTCCTCGAGACTGAGGTAGCGAATGTCAAAACGTTTCGGGCAATCGGGTCGTAGGTGTCCAGGTTGGCCACATCGGAAGCATACAATTGCTGTTGTGTCTTTGGGGCGTTGCGCGCTAGAGGCACTTGGCATGGGGAGAGAACGAGGGGCGCTAATTGGATGCGCTCTTGGGAACATCGCGATTGGCTTCCGAAGAATGCCACCCATCGACGGCGGCGTATCGGACTGTCGCGAAGTTCGTGGGGAGGATGTGAACATGGCGTTTGCGATGCAATTCTCATCGCAGAGGATCGCGGCGTCATACCACTGTTGCGGAATTTCGTCAGAGGGGTGTCCCTGTGTGAGGCAGGCGACGTGGTCCTGAATCTTCGCATTTAGGCCTTGACGAAATTTGAGGACAATGTGTGAGCCCTCGAAGTAACGAGCCTTGTCCACGATCTCTTTGAAACTGTCGACATATTCGTCGACCGTGCGCAATCCTTGGAAATATGTCGCGGTCTCGAGATCTGTTCGCGACGTTTGGACCTCGTTCTTGGGACAGAATTCGGTGACGAACTCTTGCGCGAACTCTTGCCACGTCGCGTAGGTGAGGCTTCCCACCACATCGTACATTCGCATCTTTTGGTCCACGAAGCGCGATGCTCGTTCGCTCTTCATGAACGAGAGCGCCCACATAATCTTCGCATGGTCATCCATGAATTGGAGCGGCGCGAGCGCAAAGTAAAGATTGCATGAATTGAGGAAGGCGCGGCCTTTCGCACGGTCGCCCGAAAATTCGCTGGGATTCGCTGGCTTAACGCGAGTCAAGGGTTCGTGCGATGTTTTTGGAGGAACAGGTGGTAGGTTGCGTTCGCAAGGTGTGAGTGGCGAGGTCTCGGAAGTAGGGTTAGATACACTT
>QMFE01001778.1:0-47272 GCA_003314665.1 Tricholoma sp. MG77
GCCTCGAATCCGTAGCGGTGTTCGGCCTCGACGTGGTCCCACTTTAAAACGATGTCCGTGAGTTTAAGAAGTGCTATGCTGGATGACATACCCTTCCGACTTGCGACTTTGTTTCTGCCAGCCCCATACCTGACGGATCCATCTGGCCATATGGACCTCCTGATTCATAACATTGACAATCCAAGGATGCGCAAGCATGTCTTTCGGAGTAGGGCGTGTTAACGAATCAACCGTTAATCTATAACACTTATAAATAGGTGATTCGAGAACACAATTACTCCACGTACGCCTGTTTTATGAAATCTTTCATCTCATTGCTCCATTGTACACCTGGTTCGTCTTCTAGCCGAGGCGGCTGTTAAAGAGTTTGAGTGGAAGTGGATGAATTCAACACAAAGTCACATACCTCGCCTGTCGTTATATACATCATCAACTCGATAGGAGGAAGGTCGTTTGGGAAAGGGAATCGATTTTGCGCGAGTTCTAGAAGAGAAATTCCCGTAGACCATACGTCTGATCGTATGGTATACTCATGTCCGCAAATCCGTTCTGGCTAGAAAAAAATTATTCAACCACCCTGATAAAAATTAAAAGAAAGTCAACTGACGGCCATATAAAAACTCGTGCCCGTGAACGTCCCGGCAAGAGAATCAACCAATTCGCCAGACACTCCAAAATCACACAGCTTGACAACGCCCTCGCGTGACAATAGAATATTAGATGGTTTGATATCTCTATGGATGGTCTTCTTGGTGTGTAGATATGCGAGGCCTTGCAAAACCTACGTGGAAGAACACAGTCCGCAACAAGATATCCATACAACGCAGTGAGACTCACCCCTTCCGCCAATCGTCCTGCAATTTTTTCCCCGACAATGGCTCCCCGATCCTTTATACGCTTACCAACTGTTTCCAAGCTTCCGCCTTCACAGAATTCCATGAGTATTTTCACTTCGCTGGAGGAAGGTGACATGTATGCTCCATGGAAAAGGATAATATTGACATGTTGGGTGGAGGAAATAATTGCCACTTCACGAAGAAGTTGCTTCATTGGTGCCTCTCTGGTTGTGATGGTCTTCCTTGCTATGATCTTTCCTGTGCGCTTATCCTTTACCTTATGGACTGCACCTCCTGCACCTTCTCCGAGACGTGAAAGTTCCTCCAAATCCTCATCAGACCATGTTATCGGTACATCGCTCAAGCCATCCAGTAAACCCCTGACGTCAAGAACACCATGGGAAGGTTCGGGTGGTCTCTGAGGCACACATGTAGATACATTGACAGATAACGGCGTCGGACGAATAGTCATTTCGTCTGCGGGACCAGCGGTACTGCTATCAAGTGCAGGACCGCCAGGACCACCGTAGTAGTTACCGAATAGAGGCGAGTCACTGCCTGACGGCTGAACGGAGGACTCGGTAGTGCGGGAATTAGGCTCAGGGATTTTGAGGCGAATCGCTGGCTTTGGTGTGGAAGGTCTTGATGAGGTATTTGGGATGACGAGGGAGAGCGATAACGCTGGCGATCTGCTTGGAGAGTTCGAGGTAGGGGGTGAGAGGGAATTCGGACTCTTGCGAATGTTAAGAGGTTGTGTTTCGGGAAGGGCTATAGGCAATGGCGACGACGATCGAGCAATTTTGCGAGGCCCGAGGGGGCGCTGCATGACGATGAGCTTGCTCGCCGTAGTTGCCACCAAAGTTGTGGTCAAGGTGACAATGTCACCGCTCATATCATTTATTTAATTCAATGCTCTCAGCTAATGGGGCAAGGCAGTACTTGATTATAAGTTTCATCGTCATCCTGGGCCTATTGTGAACCTAGATTCTTCTTTCGCATGGCGTACCCAGTGCGCTATGGTACCGTATCATCGCTGATGGTTCGTAAATATCTCTCTGCCGTCAAAATATATGTCGCCTTTAGGGTGACAGACGCCTCTACTTACCATTTTTCATGTCGAACGTTCATGTACGGCCTCAATCTTTACAGTACTATTCAAGTTGTCCTGTCATGATCTATAGAGGCCAGATCGCTTGCATTGCGCTATCGACATTATTCAAGTCAAACCTAGGCCAAATAAGCTATGTATAATTTATGACTACGCGGTATATATACGTATGCACTTGTGACCTTGTGGTGTACTACATTCTATCATGTCAACCAATTGCACATCTAACTCAACTACAAGCCCCCGCATTGCATTCGCATCTTTGACTCCCAACAATCTTGGGACCGTCCGAAAACTCAATTCCGTTCTGTTTCCAATCAAGTACAGCGAAAAGTTCTATCAAGAAATTATTCAGCTGGAAGTGGAGGATTTTTGCAAACTTAGTACGTGGTGGCTCATTTGGTTTTCTCGTTCGACTTCCAACCCCAACTTCTCGGAAGTTTATTACAATGATGTTCCAGTACGTCCATCCGTTCCAACCCAAGGCGGCTATATTTTCGCATTTGCGTTTTTTTAAGGTCGGGACGATATGTTGTCGACTTGAACACAACGATGATAAAAGTAACTTATACCTCATGACGATGGGTGTTCTTGCGGTAAGTTTATGTTTTTTACAACATAATTTTATCGAGCCATCTTCTTCAACAGCCATATCGCTCCAGGGGCCTGGGATCACAGAGCTTAGACATAATTCTTGCGTCTGCAACGGCTCGAGGAAGGCCCAAGATTGATAAAATCTACCTTCACGTACAAACGTCCAACGACGACGCCAAGAGATTCTACGAACGGCATGGTTTCAGGGAAGTCGAAGTGCACAACAATTACTATAAGAAGATTGTGCCACACGATGCATGGATACTGGAAAAGAGTTTGTCTTGAGCGACTTCGAAGCGATACCATTACCTGGATTGTACGCTTTATAACTTTAATCAATCTCAGATTTACATTGAAAACCATAGGTAGCATTAGTTATGTCCAAGCTGGAAACTATGATATTGTTTGTCTATGTCCAGAAGTAAGTAACATATATGTGTATTTGGAATAGAATTGGATCCCTACTTATGTCATGACTCATCTACGGCCAGCCGTCATCAACCTTGCCACACGCTTTAACAAGCTGGAAATGATAATAAATACTGACGATAAAAAATCGAGACTTCAACTAACCTGGTGTCGTTTCAAAGCATCCTTTCTGGTGAATGTCTTTCCGCATCCACCATTGCAAAGGTAGGGTTTCTCTCCAGTGTGAGTCTCTCGATGCCGCTTTAAATCGTGCTGTCGATTGAAAGACAACGCACACAGGTCACATGCGAAGGGTCGAGAAGGAGTAGCGGGATATTGTGACGAGATACTGATTGGCGGAGAGAACGGGACCTGTGAAGGGAAATGCGAGGCTGGGTGCTGTGGAATCGTCATAGCAGAAATATCTGATGAGATATATGGTGGTGTTTGTGAATGAGACCTAGGTCGTGATTGTAGGTTGTGGGATTGGGACTGGGATTGCTGATGTACGAATTGACGCACTTGTGAGTGCGAGCGATGGTGGGAATGGGAGTGCAAGTGGGAATGTCCAGACCGTGGAGGCTGGCGCAAAGATGACATGTCCTGATTCGCATAACTAGTCTGCAGTACACCGGGTGGGCTGTCTGAGGGAGAAAAGACGCTGGCTGTAGCATGATAGCCCGGTTCATCGTTTGGGCGTGTATCTGCCCCTTCATAACCAGCCATCGACTGGTCGGTCAGGATGATATCATGTCCAGCGTTGGTCTGATACGAAGTAGTCGAGTAACTGCTAGGATACTGCTGACCATCGTCACCCCATTGCCCAGGATAGATATTATTCTGGGGAGGCCGTCGGTCCGTCATGCGGATGGTGGAGTTGAAAAGTGGGACTCACTGCGTTCTGGTTCATAAGGTCCGCAGCGGTGGGCGTTGCACTTTCCTAATGGACAAGAAGTCCGCACTGTTCGCAGGTGTTATGGCTATTTAGCAAGTCCCAGGGAAGGTTCACGACAAGAGATCCTTTTGAGCCGTTCTATACAAATATTTAGTTCTGTGTCAGAAAATCAAGACGTTGTACCTGGACGACAAACGATCGTTTAGTGACATGGAGTCCCGCGGCTAGGTTGTCCTAAGTAGGTTAGGTTCACAGTCCTCAGCGCTCCCAAAACGTTGCACAAGTTGACAACTGCTCTGAGGACAATCTCAGATCATCTCATATATGTTTAATGACACGATCAGGGCCAAAACCAGGCACGGCTGCAATCAGATCTGGGAGGCTTAACCTGGACTTAAAGCGTGAGGTTGAACTGCAAACTCTCATTTTGAATTACCTGCGTTTTGGAAGCTCAGTGGACAACCCTCAGCGCGATTAAATAGTGAAAGCTCACAACTTTGAAGTTATCCGAATATCTGCTACTTTTACTCCTTTCGGAATTTCCAATGTTCAGGAGGTGCTATTTGGTTCCTGAATTGTCCTGTCACTGGTTTATCACATTATGTAGACTGTTGGATCTAACATACCCCCTGCGGTTCCTTGACTCGGCATTGATTTCCTGCTAGTTTTCGAGACAACAATAGATTGACTAAGGAGGGTGGCTGCCGCCAGTCTGCCGCCGAGGAGTGAGGAATTGATGTCATCCTTCATTAATTAATAATGCGAGAGCATGACACTTCAAGCTTCAAGGTGAATCTTCGAACACCATTTCACTGCCTTAAGGAACATACGCGCCTACTTCTTTGATTGCACACCGTGACGACTGTTGCCAGAGGTAACCCGCCGCTTCACAATTACATACGTATCATTGTTAGCGACTTAAAAAACATGCATGAAGTCGCGTGGAGCTCGAGGCGTACTGGAAGTGTACTGGCTCACTCAGGAACAGCCGTTGGGTTGCGACACAGATCTTTTACTGTCGTGGCATCCCACTTCCAGACCGAATAGTGGTTGACGAGACGTTACATCGTAAGTCTTTATTCAATTAGACAAAGGATTACTACACACCGGTTAATCCTGCTAGTCAGAAATTTTGAGTATGACAAATGACAAAGAGTTTGTGTTGTTCACTTCAGTTCACACGGCGTAAACAAATCATAAGCGGCTTTCCTTCTTAAGTTCAACATGCCAAAACAATCACCGAGAAAGCCAACTCCTAAGCAGAAGCGAAGGACCTCAAACATCAAGGCGCTTGCGGACCAGTCATTAATCGACCACTTTTTTGTCCCCAAAAAGAACCACTCGCGACTGGGTGGATCGGTAAACTCGCCAGGCAACAACGACTCTGGTGCGGTAGCAGCTGATGAGTCGACAACTGGGCTGGCCAATGCGAAGATTACGCCGACCACTGCAGAAGTAATTGATGTTGACCTTCTGGAGGCCAACGATTTGCCTGCAAGTTCGCCAGACCCAGCTGCCCAACATATCGGCTCGAGGATCCAGGTGACCAGCACTCGTGACTCCCCTTCCACTATGCAGTTCTCTGCGCCAAGCGCGAACTTTATTTCCTTTTCCGATCTTTCCGTGGACCCAATGACATACACACCCGATTCACAATCTTGGCCTTCACGGAGCACGCCTTACTCATTTCTCGTGCACGCTCTCGCAACAATGTCAGCAACCCGGTCTCGCATCGTAATCATTAATGTGTTGACAAACACGCTTCGCACTATCATTTTACATGACCCCACTTCTCTGCTTTCTGCAATATACCTTCTATCGAACACGCTTGCGCCATCTTATACTCCGGTTGAGTTGGGCTTGGGAGTGTCCATCATTTCACGTTCTATTCAGCATGTCTCAGGTCTCACAGCACCTGCGCTCAAAAGGCTGTATATAAAAACTGGTGATGTAGGGGATGTCGCTATTGCGGCAAAATCCAGTTTGCGTACCCTTGTACCACACCCACCTTTGTTGATCAATTACGTCTATCAGTCCTTATTGGGCATTGCACGCTGCACGGGTTCCGGCGCTGCGAAGGACAAGCAGCGGATCGTAGAGAAACTCCTGATTGCTGCAACTGGGGAAGAGGTTCGGTTTCTTGTGAGGACCTTAACCCAGAATCTTCGTGTTGGCGCAGTAAGAGCTTCTATCCTCACAGCATTATCTCGTGCCATGGTTCTGACACCCTTTTCCCACTTTGACGTCCCTGTGGCATGTCCTATTTACCATGCTTCGACCGAACTCCTCTCCGACGTTAATCCTTATCTCGTAGGGAGCACCAAGAAACTGGACAAGGCGAGGGAGGAACTTGGTGCAAAGTTCACACTGGCCGAAAGTCTTATTAAACGTGTATATGTGCAACATCCTAACTATGAACAGATTACTGCTGCTCTCCTTCAGACTGGTTTAGAAGCCCTGGAAGTGACCGTTACTCTCACTTTGGGTGAGCTGATGTCAATTCTGGTCTGTGTATGTTATACATACCTTCTTCAAGGTATTCCTTTGCTTCCAACTCTTGGTTCACCCACTCGATCGTTCGAAGAGATCTATGATCGCCTAGAGGCTCGACCCTTTAGTGCAGAATTTAAGTATGACGGTCAGCGTGCCCAGATTCATGGCTACTTTGGCGATGGGAAGTGCTTGGTCAAGATATTTTCTCGCCATCTTGAAGATATGACAAGCAAGGTAAGATTGTCACCTGCCCCTATGTATTGACTCATTCCATGCTGTTCTTCCAAGTACCCTGACATCAAATTAATGGTGGAGTGTATCCTCAACACTCGACCGGAAATTACGTCATTTATCCTAGACTCCGAAATTGTGGCAATCGATGCAGCAAATGGCAGTTTAAGATCCTTCCAAGAGTTGTCAAACCGTGCGCGAAAGGAGGTACAGCTAAAGGATATTCAGATTTCTGTCTGCGTATTTGCATTCGATCTGATGTATTTCAATGGGGAGGTGAGAGAGAGATTGGCGTTCATCTCTCAAGATATCCTGATCCCTGGGAACAGATTTTACTGGAACGTGCATTTCGGGAGAGGCGATCTCTTTTGCGTACCCGGTTTCCGCCGTTCGTTCCGCCTGTAAAATGGGCTGCTCGACTAGACCACGTTGAGTCATGTGAAAGTGAGCTAGGAAGAGACGCCATTGACAGCTTTTGGGAGAAAGCACTTGATAGTCGTTGTGAGGGCTTGATGATTAAAGTTAGTCCGTCGTTTCCGAGTCAAGGGAATTTCTGATCACCTTGCAGCTCCTTGATGATGAGCCGGCGGCGGACGATTCTAGTGATAGAATGATGAAACCGCGGAGGAAACGGTTGCTTGCTACTTATGAGCCAGATAAAAGAACATCAGCCTGGCTGAAACTCAAAAAGGATTATGTCATTGGGGTTGGAGACTCTTTGGACCTTGTTCCCATTGGTGCGTGGCACGGAAACGGTCGCAAAGCTCAATGGTGGAGTCCAATTCTACTGGGTGTGTGGGATCCAGATGCAGGACAAGTTGTTGGGGTATGCAAATGCATGTCAGGTCCGTCAGGGTGAACTGTATTGAGTTTTGCCCTGACTGGGTAATTTGGTAGGATTCACTGACGCCTTTTACAAGGTAGGTACATCAATTTTATTTTCGGAAGAGCTTATGGAGTTTTGTCATTAGGCATTGTCAGAACGTTATTCTCTGGCAGAAACCTCGGAAACTTGCTCGATTCGGCCTCTATGGGAATGTGATCCTGGTGGTGGGTCTAACTTATCAGTCCGATGGTCTTCATCATCCCAAAGCTCTGCTTAGGCCTGAAACCGGAAGTTTATTTCAAACCACAAGAGGTTTGGGAGATTCGTGGCGCTGAGTAGGCCCTTCCCTCGATTTCCGAATCTTACTAACCTTCTGCTGTAGTATCACATTGAGCCCGGTTTCTGTTGCTGCGAAAGGCTTGGTCTCCGAGAGTAGAGGCCTCAGCCTTCGATTTCCGCGATTTTTAAGAGTGCGTCACGAAAAGGGTATAGAGCAAGCCAGTACACCACACTTCTTGGTAAATATGTGGAAGATCCAGCAGGCACAGGGCAAGGCTAAGGGAGGGAATGATGAAGGGGATTTGGTTGATGTGGACGTGAATGACTCCGAAGCTTTCACGGATTTATCTGAATAATGCGGACAGGAAGCTGTCAATACCAGTAATTTACATTTAGCATTTACGCATATGATATATATTACTGAAGATGTACTCCGATGTTGTCATCGATATCAGCTTCCACAACCGGAGTTTATGATAGCAAGTCGTAAAACGTCTCGAACGGATCTGGTGTTAACGTCTGTAAAAGCATTTACGTCACCGCATTAATATGCGACAAAATATGTACCCATAATACTTTCTAACGATTCCCTGTACTTTCTACCCGATTGATTACCAAAAGCGCGATCCAAAGTCTTGCTAAGGTTTCCATCCTGCAAACAGTCCACCCAATCCGAATCCCTATCCAACCTCGGGATTTCCGACTGAAGTGCCGCATACGAATTGAAAAGTTCGAATTTGATCTTCAGAAGTAACGGCGGCGTTATAAAATTATTTGACGATGCGGGAACCTGTGTTTCCATTAAGCGCTGTATCTCAGCGTACTCTGGTAACGGGTATTTGCTGTAGTGAGGTCCACTGTTATCGGATGTCGACGTCATGGTCATATCGCCAGGAGCGGCGGGATCTCGCGCTGAACGGAACAGAGTTCTTGGCTGCGCCCGAGCTACTTTGGGGCGTTCATCGACACGTGACTGGCCACCATCCACCAAAAATTTCGGACACAACGATACTTTGAATCTATGGAATGCCAGGGAAGGCGGAACGGCTGAAAACAATGCGGACAACTGTTCTGCACCCGAAGCAGAAAGACGACTGAAAACAGAGGCTGCAAACATAGGCAAATCTAGATAGACCGTAGATGAGAGATTGATCAGCTACAGTACGTCAGAAGTTCAGTTGAACATCGGGACCACAGGGTTGTAAACTGCATACTAGTGTCATCAGTCGCGCACCCATCTGCTGATGCCTTACTTCAGCCTGTCCAAAACAGTTGAATATAATTCGGAGTGGAGCCTCGGTATCCCATCTGGCACCTGTTCCGTTGCGTGGAGAAGGAATTTGCCGTAGAAGTTGAGGAGAGTATCGGCCTAACAGGTGTAACCGCTTCAGATTCGACACTATTCTGTCACTCATCTTCTCACCTAACCCACGAGTTTCTGTCTGCAGCTCGTCTTGTTCAAATACCAACAGAAGCCAGTCAAGGACTGGCCATGAATTTTCTCCAATAACAGCACGCCCCTCCGTTTGAAAGGGCGCTTCAAAGGTATGGGTGCGATTCTTGCCTTTGCCTTTTGGTGTGGGGAGCATTCGCCTCTGACGTTGGGTGAAACCTTCCATCAGAATGTCCCAGCAATGCCTCGCATTTGGGATACAAGCAGCCTCTGCTCCAATGACTGAATCGCCGTAGTCCACAATAGTTGACCCATCCTTCTCGTAAGAGGGCAATGCTTGAGCGAGCGTGCTAGGGGAGTTGGCAACCGCAAAGGACATTAACAGACGTTGGGCGGACTGGATAGCTATGGCAGAGGGAAGATGTTTCTTTGTGGATTTGCTCGGGGATGACGGGATGTCCAAATTCGATGTTTCGCTGAGTTTGTCTATAGCAGATGTAGGTATGGGCTGAAGGGAGAGGTAGATCAACTGGTGTAAGTGAGAACTAACGATTTTTGAGGCACAAAAAGTCTATGAATAATTAACTTGAATATGGGAGCGATTTAAACTCACACCGACGGTTTGTAGTTTGAAGAACGAAGCTGTTTCAGTAGGTCAATGGCAGACTCGAATTGACCTTCTTCGAGACAGTCATCCACCAAGCCGCGCTGACGAGTCCCCATCTCGCGCTCGACCGCACCGTCGCGATGCTCTGCAGTTGTGTCCATCGTGGAGCTCAAGCACAATGAATGTTGCCGAGTCACGATGATCGACCCAGAACTTCAATTGAATATGATCAAGACTTCCGCCCTTTCACCTTCACAAATGCAGAGATTTCAAAGTGGATCGACGTGTCATTACCACAAACATCATCGCTCTGTTGCTTGGACAGAGCCTCATTGGACTCCTTCGCGATCGTTGATAAGTACAACAGCCTTGAAACGAACTTTAGATTAGTCAAGACGGTTGTAGCAAATACTGGTCAACTTCTGTAAATTTGCCAGTGTGCCGCGGTGCGGGTCGATGTCTACTTGGCTTCGTTTCCCTCGGCGGTCGTTCCCTTTTCTGCTGAAACGATTGTTTACTGTGCTCATGGATACCGAAGCATCCGGTACAGTCGAAGCCTCTATTCGCGAAAAGGTCGGCCCTATTCACAGCAACTTCCGCGGCCTGACCTCATGTAATATAGCTCGTTTTGCTACTACAACCCACTTCACTCACAGTTGTTAACGATTCATGGAAACACCGACACCATGCTCCTATGCGAGATAAAGTGGTGGATCACGGAGAAACACGTATGTTGCAGGTCAATGTTACGCCGAAGTCTCTGATCACCAATTAGACTCCCTAGATTTTTCAGTTCACGTCGTCTCGAATGCATTCCAAGGACTAGTACGTACTCCAATGTACTCTCTTCCAGACTGCGCTAATTCTTCGACCAACAACAGTCTCTCACGCAACGGCATCGCATGATCTATTCTGCGTTGTCCGAGGAGTTCTCTACCGGTCTCCACGCCCTATCTTTAAAAACTAGAACTGAAGATGAAGAGTCTAAGGCGCCTTCCTAGGTGGGGGCATCACTGCATCTGGACAACTGTCTGAATACATGTTCGTCGGTGCTCCAGTCAAAAGCTGATCGGACAATGAGCGATGGTAGATCATCAGATTTTCCGAACGAGTCGTGAACAGTAGGAATATGTAAATAATTAGGTATTCTTTCGACTCACGATTCGCCTGGGGATACATACGGGCTTACTGGAAGGATGCAATGTATTTGTTGAATAATATTAAAATTCATATTCATATATGGACCCGACACGTAACCAGTACTTCATAATGCTATATAGTATGTATTTGCGCCGCGTGTCTCGGAATTGAGCAAATGTGCAAGCCCTCGCCACTGTGTTGCCTTTACGACCGTAACAGAACTAGACTGGATAGCAACGGTTGCCAGCGTGCCGTAAAGCGATCTACAAGCGTGTAGCAGTGCTCGCAACTGCCTTTCAGTACATTCAACGATCCTCTCAGAAAAGGCTATGCTCATATGCCACGTCGCTATGATTTATACCCTGCTGAAAATTGTTGTTATATAGACACTTAAGGGTAATGCTAAACTCATTCCTTTTTCTATTAGTATTACTCATGTCCTCTTGGTCCAGGAACGATGGTCGACGGGACGATCGCCCTACTCTACCACCTATTCGTGACTTGCTTCAAGGTCTGCCAAGACCCTCAACCGGAGTTGAATATTTACTGACAAGCGGAAAGACCCCAGAGGGCCTCACGACTCTTCTTCGTTGACACTCGCGCGTCTGCGCGTAAGTGATGACCCTGATGCATCTTCGGTCCATGTGCCAGATTCTTTTCCGTCGCGGACTTTCGGTGACCAAAACCTAGGCGCACCTTCGGATCTCTTGTGGAGGTCACAATCTCCTGCACACCGCTACCAATATTATGACCATCGTAATACGTATGCTGGTCACTCCCACCAGCCCAGTCTAGAGGGCCGGTGGTCTCCCGCATCGCTCCCTGGTTATGCATTACGTCCTTCCGAAGGACGAGGTGGAAATGAGCCTGACAATTCGCCTCATGTTTCTCGACATCTGTCTTCTCAGGCATCATTGCGCCGAAATACTTTCGATTCCCCAGGCTATCCATACGGACATAGACATATCCAGTACGGGGACGATAACTTAAGGGGCCGCCTGCCATCTGATGTCTCACACCAAGGACACGGTCGTCTCGGGATACACCCCGCTCGACCTGGAGAAATTTATACAGCCGTCACTCCTGTGCCCGGTGCCGACGATGAACAGACACCTGTGGCCCGATATGGCAGCGCAGGGCCTAGCACCCTTCTGCCTATCACGCAGAAAGTCTCAGCAGAGAAACCGAGTAGTTCTGCTACAGCCAAGTACGAGTGCAGTTATTGCGGGAAAGGATTTAACCGGCCCAGTAGTCTGAAGGTAAATCCATCATTGTCTTTTTTTGGGTCGTATTTACTGTTAGTGCAGATTCACCTAAATAGCCATACAGGGGAGAAACGTCAGTGAAACAACCAAGTCAGCGATCGGTGAAACTTATTGTTACGTTTACTATAGCCTTTGTTTGCCCTGTAGAGAGCTGCGCTCGGAGCTTCAGCGTTCTCAGCAACATGCGTCGGCATGCTCGTGTACACTCCCAGATTCTCGCAAAGCAGCCGGAACCTTCAAGTGATGAGGAAAGCGAAAAGTCAGCCACTTCTCGCGACCCAATACTGCGCTCTGGAACAATCACGGCGCCCAGTCGGCCACGGCACGGAGATGTTTCGAAACACAAGTGGCATCAACGCCGAGGTAGTGGCGCATCCACATCTAGTGACACCAGCCCTCGACGAAGCCACAGCTGTTCTTCGGACGAGGATCCTGCCACCAGTACTTACCCCGAAAAGCGCTTATGAGGCTGTCCAGGGTGATATCACGGACTCGGACATGCAAAATATACGTAGCGTTGCTACTATTCGTTATTTCCCTATTTATTCTTAACTTATTATGCAACTGCATCACATATCAATAGTCGTCATTCACTGATCCTTATATTATCTCTGGTATTTATCCTTAACTTATTACCTACATTTTTCTTCACCCGGCTTCCACGGGTTTTGGTAATTTATACTCGCAGTTATTCGCATCCTGCGCTCACCCTGTGTTTCGAACCTGAAATTTTAATCGAGGGGACGTCAAATTGGGCTGCCTCGTTTAAGGTGACGTGGCGTGTCCTGTCCCAGGAGATGCTCACAGTACGCATCGGCTGAATTTTTAAATTTGAAATACTCGGACATCGTGTTGTAGTCGTGTCGCACAGGCTAGTGGTGTGGCCACCGTGCTTCAAGCTAAGCTAAACGAAGGTAAAAACCCCGGTATGCCATAATGTTGCTAGAGAGGGATACGCAAGAAATAAAATTGACGCGAGGCGCTGTCCACCTTCCACATAAATATGAGTGCCTGTTACGTCGAGATTGCCCGACCCTTCCCGATCTCTTGCATGTCCCGGACCGCTGACCGACCCCTAGTCTGCCCCCCAGCAGGACCAGGAAATGCGTCGAAGGCTTTGTCAGCCCTAAGATAATTGATCATACGAGGACTCTTATGCGTGAAACCGGCAAAGGCGAACGCTTTCCGTACATCCAAGATCTCCGCACCGTGCACTTCGTCCCGAAGCATGGGGTCTCGAGTGGCATCAGCTGGGGCTCCATTTGCCGGTGCCAGCGGCTGAAACACTCATTCAGCATACTGACGTGGTCAGCTCAGGAGAGTTTATACGCACCTCTGGAGGGATGTCTGAATCAAAATGCTGCGTATCCCCTGGGTTACGGAGCTCGGGGTGGTAGGGTGCAGGGTACCGATGAATATTGAGCCAGTCGATGCCCCTGAAAAATGGGTGGGACTGCGTGACCCACATCCTTGCATTTCAATACGTTTCACTTGCATCTAATGAATGCCTAGTACCTTGATGAGATCGGCACCATCATTGCTGACGCCGCCGCCATGGGGTGAGATAAAAATGCTTCGTCGGGACTGAATCATCATAGAGTCTGGTCTAGACACAGAGGCAGACGATTGAGAGCCCAAGCGATCTTCCGGCTCACAAAGCAGCTGCTGCATTAAATGTATACCTTCATGGGAAATAGGGGGGCGGGAAGGGAAGCGGAGAGACTGCTTCCAATTTAAGATCTTCTGCCGGGTAACGTGGCGCTATAAAACAAGACATTGAGTACACGACGTAACGCTGTGGAGAGAAGAACAGCATGTCACCGAATTGCTGACAAACGGCGGAAAGCTGGGCATCCATCAGAAGTTATATTGAAGTAGAGTCTCCAAGACAAACCCATATAAGCATTCAAACATGATAACGCCGAGACTCCACCAGTCGCAGGAGTATGAATATCCGTTTCCACGTATTACTTCAGGCGACACTAAATGACGCACATATCGGAAGTCTGAGGATCAATGTAATATAAAGTGACGCACTGTATGAATTTGTCCCACAGCTGCGATGAGATCAGTTGTGAAATTGCAGTCGCAACCATGAACACACGTACACAGAATATGCGAGCTGGGGAACCATGAACGGTCACCAATGATATGGCTGTTGGCAGGAATTAATCAACAAACCTTTCTCCGGTTTTTTTCTCGCCAAGTGAACACGCCGCCTTGCCCTTCTCCACCGCCCATGAGCAATTCAACCTGCTTACGATCCATGCGTCTTGTCTTCCTGCCATCAGCAATGCCGTTGGAATCCTCCAGGTCGATCCCATGTTTGTGTAACAGCTGCAGCCGTTGCTGCTCGTAGTCTTATCCAAAAACTGTTCAATATACTTTTAAATAGCCGGGAGACCAGTACGCACAAGACGTATCGTGAGCCCAATGAAGATCAGTCCTATCTCGAAGTGAATTGATAAGATGGTAGGTTAAAAATATCTAAGTTACGGCCACTGACGCGAGTCCAAAGTCACTAAGTTTGATATGCCCTTCTGGATCAAACAAAAAATTCTGCAAGGAAAATTAGGTAGAGCCTGAGTTCTTTCACCCATTGGCGCCTACGTCAGGTTTGATGTCACGGTGGATGAATCCAAGTTTGTGGCAAGATTCAATAGCGAGAACCATCTAGAAAAGGCAAGAGGGAGGAGCAGGGGCGATTAAGCGTAGCTCCAGGTACAAATAGTGACAGGAGAAGTTATTGCCAACCTCAGCGACATAGAAACGAGTGAAATCTTCTTCAAAGACGTCTCGTTCTATCAAGAGATTGAGGAGATCTCCGCCACCCATGTATTCGAGAACCTGTAACCGAAAGCAAAATGAAATCAAAATGAAATCAAAATGAAATCAGAACCGCGTGGAACTCGGCAGCCTGAAATGACCAACGAGATAGAGATTATCGCGATCTTGGAAGCTGTAATACAGCCTCACTATCCACTCTCCACCTCTAGGAGAATTCACCAGAGACGCTGACTTGAGAACGTCGCGTTCTGCACGGACATGCCCTTCTTGACCTTTGCGCAACATATCGGATTTTCGCAACTAAGGAGGCGTCGGCGTTTAAGATCCAACGGTTACGGGGATAAAAGTCACCTGCTTCATGGCATACAAACTACCGGTGGATTGTTCTCTTACCAGCGACACAACTCCGAAAGCACCTAGAGCAGAGTTAGTTTTCACTCACGGTTGAGAGAAATTTGTAAAAGACCATGTCCTATTGTCTTAAGCTTCACGAAAGCACTAACATCCACTTTGCGCCTACGCTCCCGGAGGTATTCGGTCTCGTTCTGTCGCCAGCAAACACGTAAATTATCTTTCTGTGCCTGACTAAGTTGCATTTCCATCATGTCTTTCTCCATTGCAAGTCTTCTCTGTTCGCGAGACGGCGGATGCCGAAGCAGAGGAAAATAAAGGTTTTCAAAATAAATCCGTGCAGAGACTGCTTTGTCCAAAGTGGCCAAAGAGGGGATAATTGTTCTGGGAGGAGCAGATGACTCTGGGTGGGTGTTCAACTCCGACCCTCGATCTAGATCAATCTCTTGAACTTCGGGATGAGAGGTCAGACCACCCCCCCATTTGATAGTAGAGTTTCCAGGATGCCCAGGAAGACCATCCATATAGGACGTGGTGAGGTTTACGTTCTCGCGAGCGGCAGTAGTAAGTGTTGAAGATGTAGTGGTGCTCATACCATTAATGACACGAAGCTGACCATAGGGCGACTCATCCAATCCTTGAGAAGGATTGAGGGCATTCACGACCTCATTTACAGCCCTTGCTTGGTTGCTCTGTCGAACACGATTCTTAATGGGGTTCGCCCAGTGTGGGTCTACAGGCGATGTAAAAACTAAACGTGAAGACGAAAGGGGTGGGCCCTGACCTCCCAACTTTCCTACACCATCGGGACCCCATCGTGTAAGGAGGGCCTCGAGCTGATCAGCATCAGACGCGTGAACGAGGTGCCTGAAGCCGAAATAACATGGGAAGGCAAGGTAAGAGGCGACGTGGGTGATGAGTTATGGGTCAAGTTATAGGCCACACGACTAAGACGTACACAAAACCTGTAGGTTTAGAGACCATGTTCTTACTGATACGACGTCCCTTTCTGGTAAAAAGTGGCGGCGCAACTGGCCGCATTGAACTTGGACCAATATCTTCGTAACGAGGACCAGCGATGACGGGATCAGGAGGGGGAGGTGGAGTACCCCAGATTAAAGCTGAAGGAGAAGGAGTGGGTATCATTGCAAGTAGATCATAAAAGCCCTTGTGTAGAAGAGTTCCAGGCGGGATACTGGCAGATGGGACATCGTAAATATCATGAGATGGAGGTGTGGATGAAGGGTATGGATAAAGATATGGTAAAGGACGAGGATGTGGAGACAACATAGTAAGGAGTAGAGGAGAGGTATCTACGAAGTACTAGTACTTATCGGATAACATATGACCACGTGCCTTGTCACTTCAAGCACTGACCTTTTTCATCATTCCAACATTGAAACCGATCTCTGAAATGAATTTGTCCGATTTCGCTTTTTAATTCCTCCCAAGCTCACGGAAGTGCCGATCATTCGTAATGACATCCAGGTATCCAAACCCGGCCAATAGCCCATACCTGTACGTGTTTAGCCTCCTCATGCCGCTTCCATCACTACTTTCTGGCCCAAGGAACTGGCTTGCCCTGACTCAGCGATTGCCTCCAGGTAAATTTGGATACAGATCGATAACTCTTGGCTTTTCGCCCGACGGCCACGAGGCTGTCCTGCAGATTCCGTAATGGCAATGCAACCCACGCGTGGCGCCCGAAGTGTCACAAAAGTAATATTCATTAGAGCTCCGGTCAAAGCCCAAAGTCCTATGAAGCTTCTTCGACTCGTAGTCCTAACTCGGCAATAATAAGCTCTTGTTTGTATTTTGCCCCCGCTGTCCAATTCTTGTCTTGCGCACATACATCTCGAACAATCTGCGTAGACCGCAACTTGTGTTGATTCCCGTAACGCGTGTCCTCACACACTACACCTAGCCGCGTGCATCCTGGCTGACCGTGCATGTTCAGCCTGTGCAACTGGCCCTGATTACTTGGACACCTCGTCGCCTGTATCCTTGCCTCGAGTAATCATTCACCGCGGTGTGCACGCCTGCGTGTTTGTTCATACTTAAATCAAGGCGAACCATCATTTCGCCTCGCCTAATATTCCCTCCTTCTTTTCTTATAACTAACTGCTTTCACTAATATGTCGAGTTCGGGTCATGATCGATACTACGGTAGTCTCAGCAAATCACTTAGAAGCTCCCCAGGGGAGTCCCAGAATGTATTTTTTCAGACGGGACAGGGTGGGCGAACTGTGCTCCCTCCTCTTTCTTCAGCTTTTCCAACCTCACGTTTTCCAGGTCTGTTGTTCTATGTAGTGTCTAAAGCAACACTCAATTTGCTAGCTTCTCATTGTGTACAGTGCCCACATATAATCAGTTTACGCAACCTCGTTCGTCTCCAGGAAGATTCGAGCTGAACCCGGCTCTCTATAACAATTGGCCTCCTAGTACTTGTAAGTTACTTCAATACTAATAGCATTGAACGTTCGCCGCTATCTCATCTTCACTTATCACCAGCTCCTCCTCCTACGTCTTCCTTTTCCAATTACGAGACTGACGAGCGGTACCCTCATGAAGCACAATATACCTATTATCCTTCTCGCACTCCACCGATTTCTGGCAATCAACAGGACTCTCGAAAATTACCCCGTTTGACTACAGCCACAGGAGCTGGGTGGCATCCGCCATCTCACATGCCTGCTTCCTCTAATTATACCAGCACTGGATCATATATACGCTCCCCTACGGCAACGTACCATCCGGAATTCGATTATCACCCTTCCGGTCAAGGCCATGGCTATACTTACCAAGATGTCCACCCCCAAGACTACGACGACCATCCCCATGTTCCTTCCATGAATCCACAAGGACATATGGCTACAACATACGAAGGGAGCCATCACCATCATCACCATCACCATCATCGTCCTTCGTCTCCTCCCAATAAGGGTACATCGCAGGCTTCGCCGCCGTCAATCTCGCCCACTGATGACTCAACGGTCAAAAAGAAGCGCAAGCGCGCTGATGCCGCTCAGCTGAAAGTCTTGAACGAAACTTACAATCGAACCGCCTTCCCGTCCACAGAAGAACGACTCGAATTGGCCAAGGCGCTTGATATGTCTCCTCGAAGTGTTCAGATATGGTGTGTATTGTGAACATATTATTGTGTATATTTCTAACGTCCATTCTCCACAGGTTCCAAAACAAAAGACAGTCCATGCGGCAGACCAACCGTCAGACTTCCACTACGACCTCTAGCGCTCACCCCTACACAATAGCAGGCCAGGATAATGTGATAGACGACCTGGTCGAACACACTTCCATAGGCTACGGCGGGTCCATTCCCGCCGCCGAAATTACTTACACATCAAAACATTCTCCTGAAACTTCGCGCTCTCATCCATCCCAGTCCACCTCATCTCATCGCCGCCGTAATCAGGAAGAGATCAAGTGGTCTCGTGCTGGTGGATATTGAGATACTTAGATATCGTCGCCTGCATTCTTTAGTTACATCCGCTCCTTCACTGCATTCTCTTGGTTCATTATTACACATAGATGTGCAATTGGTCTCTCTACCTACTTATACCCGCCCAATGATGCTCATTAATTTCTATTGTACGATATCCAGTGTTTCGACTGGGCCGATCTACTTTACGCACTAGATATGTATCTTATTTACCCCACGGCACCTATATATACACTAACGTACTTCATATAAATATATGCATATCCTTCTAATTGCCAGCCCTGTCGTCAGGTCAGCTTGACAACTGTCAACGAAGGCAAAATAGCAAAGGACTACACAAGATGAATCCGTTAGTTACATCTTACGCGCCTGTAACATAGCAATGACCACGAGATCTGTCGATAAATTATAGGTAATAACGGCTAACATTCAAATATATCAGAACATTAGAGCTAAGATTAATGCGGATGAAGAACACACCGTGGTTTGCGTCAGTCGAAGATGAAGATTAATAAGATGATATTGTTCCATATACATAATACCTGAGACAATAGTCCTGACCGTCTTCTTATTAGCTTCCGCAACCCAAGATAACACTTATATGATGACTGATTGGAGGTAAGAAGTTGGAGTTCTTGCCATCAGTGTTGATGAGGTAGCGGCAGCGGTTGCGGCCAGAAGTGTCGTGATTCTCTGAAAAAGCGACATGAGTAGACAGCCCGCCAGATACTATCATGACTCGGATAGTCGACACGACTCATGTTACTTGGCTTCGGGACCATGAGTCTAAAGGAGAAAAATGACTGAGTGATCCTTACGTGTAACTTGAGTAACTTGAAAGATGTGGTATTCTGGATTGTAAGTAAAGTCAGCGTCATAGTAGCCTGTGACGCGGCATCTGTCCACTGGCACCGGCGCGGGTGAGGAGTCGGTGGCGTACGCTGTCGGATGCCCAAGCCCTGTCCAAACAACTGCTTTCGGCTACTCCTGTTGACGCTGGTTGGACATCAGCGGGAGAAATAGGACACGCTATCCACATTGCCACTGCAAGAGCCAGGTTAGACGGGATTCTTGTTACGCATGATTTATTGTTTGGACTCGGAGTACGTCAAAAGACCACGTTTAGAAAAACGTTCAAGTATTCTTAAGTTCTTCGGCGTCCTCTTCTCGCTCGTTTAGGTAGTAGTTTCCCGAGCGCCCACTTCAAGTTCGTACTAGCCTGTTGTACTTACCATCGCGCACCAGCAATGGGAAAGCATTCAATCAGTGGTCACCCGGGCCACTCCGTGGTCAATGTGGTATGGCCATGATAGAGGTACAGTCCTGGCCATCATTCAAGTTCGACGCGACTTGACGAGAATATAGGAATATAGACCGTAGTGAAATGGGGATAGGCATGCGATAACTAGCCGTTGAAACGACTAGTACGGAGGGGCCGACTTTGCACAATCCAAGAATACTCCAGCTTGAAGAGTGAACTGACCATTAACATAACTTCACTGGAATGACTCGACGTGAATTTTCTCAGTGTGCCTGTGCTGGCATGACAGCCTGAGCATCAGCATCAAGTCGTTGAAGTTGCGACTCGGAACTCGCAGATTCCTGATCGCGCTGGGAGCCTGAATGTCATCTTTTGTCGATGTTCTGAACTATTCCTACCAATACCAAGGTCGAAATGATACCCTTGGTGAAGTGTTCCCAGTGTGCCTGTAGCGATTTGGTTAGGATGGACCGAGCGCTGAACGGATCTCATCTGGATTCCAGTGCATACTAATAGTACTGCTTACCGCTGATCATGTTGAAGAGCTCGACTAGCGCTCGCTGTTTGGCAGGGATCCAAAATTATACATCAAGCGCGTAAGTCTATAACACGCGTTTAGGAGAAGCATGATGTGGCACTGGCATGCCCGGCTAGATCCCTGAAAAGCTTATTTACATAAAACTATTTGCTGCCTAGTAGTAGTACATATATGGTACCACTCATAAATGCTGCTTCCTGACGGATAAAAGGTGCAATCGACAGTGTTATGATCGTTCTATCGTGATGTATTAGTACTGGTACTAAGCCTAAGCGACTCGTTCTAATATCAAATTATGTAACCATCGCACATGTATATACAGACTACAGTTAGGCAAGGCTAGCATGCTACACGTACGGGGATGAAGTTCCATGATAGCAAACTCGTATATAGAGGACGGGGAACGACTAGTCTATGTGTAAATTTAAAGTATACAACATGAAGGAAACTTGGTATCTAGCTGCTCAGTCTAAATCTAATCCAAGACTCTAACTTGGACTTGGAGTCTACGATAACAACGCTGCTTGCAAACGCTCCACAATTCACGGGTCGATATCGCTGTCTGTGTCTTCAGGCTTGGGACCTCCAGTCGTTAACCACTGCAACTTCCGCAACCTCCTCCGCTCTTCCTGCGCTTTCAGTTGATTACGAGTCAACTTCTTTTTCTTTTTAAATGGCAACTTCTGACCCGCATCTTCTGCTCCGCTGGGGATAGGGGTACCAGTCCTTGAAGTTACAGGTGTTTGGAATCTTGACCTAACTGGTGTGTTGGCTCCGCTTCCTTTCGGAGACTGGCTGTTCAACAAAGCGTCCTCTACGACTGCAGCTTTTCCTTGATGAGTCATGCGACCTGCTTCGATGTTCCAGATCTCTGGACCTGGAATCGAGAGTAGGCCAGCCATTCAAAAGCGGACGCATAAGGATAAACACTAACATAGTGCGGATACGAATTCGCTGTTATGCGATATTATGACCTTCAAAAAATGCAGGATTAGCACAACGGAGAACTGGCAGGTCAAAAGCATACGACGGCGCCGCTCCACTCCTTGATGGCTATAGCCAGGCCACCAAGAGCTTCACGATCAAGAAAATTACTGGGTTCGTCAAGTATGCAGATCTAGTCCAAACAGTAAGTGAGGGCCTTCCAGTTGATATCACACATGCCTGTGGGTTATTCCATAAACACGCAGCAAGAACAAGCTTGATCTTCTGGCCTATCAATTGCGCAGTTCATCACCAGGGCAGGATGAAAATATATCTTCACTTACCTCCAGACAGGCCGGATATTTCGTTGTACTGAGCGATGTCTCCATCAAGTCCAATTTGTTCTAAATGCTTGCGAACAAGGTGGGCAGACGTATCCCGAGAGCCTGCGCCATCCCGTGATGATTCAAGATCATCAAACTGCTGAACAATTTTTGTAAAGCCCTTCGAAAGTAGGTCATCTCGCGCCACCCAAGTATTATATTTGTGATCAAGCCCCCGCCATTTGACTTCGTACTGGAAAGATTTTTTTAGCTTCTGCCGACCCATAACCAGCTGTATTACCACCATTGAGCCTTTTGATATCATGTACTTTTAGTAAGGATTGACAGACCTCCAATTTTCGCTTGCTTCCATCCTTGCCTACCCAATCTACGTCGAAAGCCGCTCGTTCCTCTGGAGTCAAAATACGGGTTGCCTTTTCCAGAAGCTCACCTAAAAGTATAACCTCTATCAGTTTAACCTTAACCTTATCCAGAGGGACGTACGATCATGTCCGTCTTGAAAGCGCCACTGGATATACCCAATAGGGGTCTTTTCCAGGTGGTGTTCTGTCACAATCAGGAACTTTAGCGAGCATGTCAAGTATATGAGATATGCATACCTACCTATGTGATGCGTAGCATGTTGAGAAACGTATCCAACGCGTAATGATGGATGCTTGTAGACGGTACCCTCTTGAGGAGGCGACTCTCCCTTAGATCAACATATCAACATGACAGTACAGAGAGAACAAAATGACTAGTAGGCATGCCGTCAATAGTTTGATTAATGTCGACTTTCCAGCACCGTTTGGCCCGACAACACCAACCCGACTGGGTATAAATGAGCTACCCATCAGCAGCTAGAAATAGGAACTTGCCTCGACAAAGAAAGGGCACAGCTAATATCATACAAACTAGGAGTATCCCTTCCTGGATATGTGTATGTGCAATTGGACAATTTGAGAATGGCGCGGGTGTTGCTCCGAACACCCATAAGGGATCCTGGCGGCGGAAAGGAAAACTTTACAGAAGTTGCGGCTAGTTCGTAATACGACCGAGCCTCGGGGTGTTTGGCAACAAACGAGGAAAGATTTCCAGGGTAGTAGACCAGCTATGGGAGTTGGCCATGAGTAGACTTGGGAAACCAAGGAAATACTGCATACTTTCTTGTTCTCATAATGTATGACATCTGTGGTTACCGTATCTAAGAACCTAATACACAAACAATCAGAACCATGCGGGACAAGGTACAAGGATCGAACCCAGAGTCATGGCTGACTATCAAACAAGTGACATTGTTATGGGCAATAAGATATTGTTCAAGCCACACGACAGATGCGCGGTCTAACTATAAACGTGTAAGTTGCGTTAAGATTATACATGAATATAACATAAGACGCTCACATGATTCGTGGGCTGGGGCGGGGGTGTCATTTAACAGACTGTGGGGTCGACTAGGAAACAAATCGCACCTCGTCAAGAAGCAACAAATCAGCGTTGTACAGCATTGCTCTAGCCAGCTCAAGCTTCATCTTCCATCCGCCCGACAAGCCTCCGACGGTCTCGGCTTGCCGTACATCATCGAATCCGACTTCCAAAAGCTGGTCACGGATTTTCGACCGGGGAACATTAACCAGAGCTTTGTCTAAGCAGATATCTTCATCGTCACGGGGCGAAACGTGAAGGATATCCGTTCTTACCCGCGGCAATGAAGTCAAGTACAGATAACGATCCATCCTCCCCTTGGAGAGAGTGTTCCACCATGACACACTTGAGTTGGTCCTGAGAAGGAAAATTCTCTACTTTACCGTCACGTAATTGACGCATAAGCGTTGATTTTCCAGATCCATTAGACCCCAGGATACCATATCGACGACCGCGGACAAGGCGGAGAGTTGTGTGTGAAAGAAGAAGAAGGGCTCCATATGCCAAAGAAAAGAGCGTATCACACAAAAGTTCCTCGCCTTTTGACGCATCTTCTCCATTAGCATGTTTAGCCTAATGAGATAAATTAGAACAACTGGAAAGAAGCGCATTACACTCATGACCTGCCTGATCTATAGTATAATAATAAGATCGCACAGTTTCTGAGAAAGCAGATCCGGTCTTGATGTCTGTCCAAACTGCCAGGTAGACTCCAACGCAACGGTTCCAAGTTGCCTTGTCATCGAACTTCCGTGCATAGACTAGATCAGCTACCAAGGCTGCTTGGAATTCCAGAGATTTGCCTAGGAGATGGCCCTGAGAAGTATGAGAACCATTGGGTGTGACGGCAGCAACAGCGGCCGCATCGGTCGGAAGCAAAGTAAGCAGAGTAGAAAGCGCCTCGGATGTTTCGCGCTCAAAGTTGCGAGGCACAACGGGAGGTCCCTCAGACGAGGCTCCTGATTTCACCAAGGTCTTCAAAGCTGCGTCCCCGAAAGCGCGGACCTGCGAGGTAAAGAAAAATATCAAACGCCACACTGACCACAAATATAGCGTAAGGCGAACTTCAGGAAATGCTGCACCAGTTGCAATCTTTCGAACACCGTCCACAAGAGGACTAAGGTAAGTTGCAGCGACAACGGGGTTGCGTACAAGTTTGACAAGATTGTCAATAACAACGACCGTACGGCGTTGGACTTCCATGCTTCTATCATTGAGAGCCCGTATCAGGAGTGGCACTAGAACTGCGAGAGAAGGAGCCGTAACCTCCGCCACAAATGTGGTTGAAGAAAGTGCCTTGATACAGGCGGGGACGGAATCGGAGTTGGCCATGCATTGAACAAGGACAGGGATGTGGGGCGCAACATCCGGATTGGCAAGAGTCGTACACAACACCGTCGCACACTTTATTGCGGCGGACGAAACCTAATTTCAGGCTAACAGTCAGAGATCTAGATATCATGAAGTACTTGTATAGGCTCACTTCTTGTTTAGTATCGTGCATGGCGTGTTCCACTTTTGGCAAAAGACCTCCTAACTCTGCAGCAACAGCATCCTTTGCAGGTACCACGAAACTTTTGAAAGCGTCAAGAACACCAACTTTAGTCCGCCATTTACCTGCTTCTAAAATGCTCTCAAGATATTTGAATACGATTCGGGTAGATTCTGGAGGGAACAACTTTAAAACGGATTTTACCGCGGCAATAGCCGCAGATCGAACGACTTCGCCTTTATCCATGTACAGTTCGAAGAGAATGGGAAGTGAAGGTAGCAAGAGTGGTGCAATGGCTGTACCAATGATATTTGCCAAAGATTGGAATGCAATCGCCGCGGACTCGCGTTCGAATCCTGACTTTTTGTTAGTTGCGAAGGAATGGAGAGTTTTCAACACTTGATAATCGCTGCAGCAGTCCTTCAATAACATAATTTTGACGCATTATAAGTACCGACTTCAAAGACGAAGGGCCAGCCTTGGATACTTCCCGTGCTAGCCTGTCGGCAGCACTCTTTGCATCTGGTGATGGATCAGAACGTGCGATCATACGGAGGTGTTGACAGAACGCGCCTGGACCTGTCGGTGCAGCACGTAAGGCATCAAATACGGGTGAGAACTGGTCGGATACGACATCAGAGACTGTGGTCGGTGACATCTACGGAGCTCAATAAGAGCAAGGATCGAGTATGAAGATGGTGAAGGGGCACCTGCTGGCTGGGCAGAAAGGACAGCAGAAGGTAAGAATTCGAAGAAAAAAACTTGACACAGCAAAACTTTGGTGCACGTGCAGATGATCATTCGATCTTAAATATTATTATCTTCAAGCCCGAGTAGAGGACAAAAACAAATTCACCCATAGCACGGAGAACAGGAGACTAATTATAATATAAAATGCTTTTCACATCCAAGTTCGTTCTCAAGTGGCACCAACTACATTATCTGCTCATCAGGGTAATCGACTTTGTCGTAAAGCCGAAGGACCTCGTTCCAATCTCTCTTGCGCCTTCTTCTAATGGAAAAGTATCTTGCTGTGCTATCCCATGCACCCTTCACCCGACCTTTCTCTGTGCCGCCCAGCTCTGCAAAAAACGACTCCGGATCATCAGGTAAACCAAGTGACTGCACTGCCATCTCCATGACCCGGCTGTGCAAATCTTTTCGTCGATCATGCATTTTCTTCAAGGTCGGCTCACCGACACGCAGAAGACGCAGGAGTGTGATGAAGGCGCGAAAGGCGGATATGGCGTCCTCAAACCATCGCAATGTCATCCACATGAATGCTGGCACCAGAATGAGGGTAAACGGAGCGACGTGCCACGTGAGGGCAACGCTCGTGAACCAGACACAGAGGCCAGAAATCAGCCCGTAGATGAGCTTGTACTGCGCAATTTCATCCCAGGTATCAAAAATTGGTCCAGTCTTCTTGAAGTTGTGCACGGCAACAAATGTCGTCATGAATACGGGAAGCCAGAGTAATAAGCCTGGAAGAGAAATGGAAAAAAGAGAAATAGACCAGATAATTCTGATGAACAGGCGAGAAACGATGACATGACGAGGTAAAAGTCGTCGGATTCGATCATCCTTTACACCCCAGTGGGCAAGCTGGTCCTGATACGACTACCACAAAGAGCCATTAGTAAATGAATGACAAGGAAATTGAATTCTTGCCTTCAAATCACGGCATAATTGGGCATACGGCGGGCTGTCCATTATCGGTTTGTTATTATTAGATTCCATGCTTTGAGTGTCATTCAGAAACTCGGCATGTTTAAATGCTTCAAGAAATGTCCGAGTAGCACGAACATGGTCCCCTAGGCTCATACGCGTGCCAAGCGGAACATATATCCGAGTCGCAAGTTTGGCGGTCCGTATTAGATCCCATGTGGGTGAATCAAAAGTTCCAGCGCTGATTTTCCCTTGCAGTCTGTTCGTCAATAATCGAACATTGTTATAATCAGTGGGAGCCAGAAGTTCGGGGTTGTCCTAGATTTAGGATGAGGCAAGAGACATGATGAAAATTTAAAAAAACCTTTGGCGTAAATATCATAGGTGGATGGAATGTGACCAGAGCATCGGAGCGAAAATGTTGCCTGTGCCTGTATGTGCGTTTAATGTCGTGGCACTGAGAGCAGTTATTATGGCGAAATACATGTAAGTGATTGAACAGGGTAACACAGATATCTCGAACTCGGATTGATGCTGATTCCTAGTTAAGATGTCTGAAACCAGCCGTGCAACTGATTGATCAAGTCAATGTCAGAATAGTTGGGTGCAAGCGAAGTACTAACCTCCGGTTTTGAGCGGGGCAATAGTGGGATGGTATCTGCTCATTCCCTCTGGAAATAGACAAACAGCGTCACCAGTTTCAAGAGCCTAGACAAAACAACGCTCCCTTCGATACAGGATATAAGCCGTACTACAGACATCATACCTCCATTAGCTTCAACATTGCATCCGTATTATCGACGCTCTCGCCAGGCGAATCCTTTCTTCGTTTAATGGGTACCGTGCCAGCTGATTCGATCAGCCAGCTCGTAAATGTTCTATGCCCGAATTGGGTGGTTTTCGCGGTCAAACGCAACATATTTCGCGTCTTCGGAGAGACTCAACATATCGTTGAGGAGATGTAATATTTATGCACCTTGGAAGGGACAGAAGTCACAAGAAGGCTGAGAGACTAGTTGAGAAGGAGGATAAAACAGGCGCGAAAGTAAAATAGGCGTACAGTGCATCTGTTAAGGAGTTACTGTGATTCGCACAAACGATGCTGCAGTTATGGGATAAAAAAACTGCCAAAAGAGGCAGAGAAGCTCCTCACCAAGGCCTCCCGTTTGCTGGTATGAGATTTGCATTCTCTACGACGATTGTGCCATAGAAGATTTTAAGAACAAATTTGAATAAGAATCTAAAAAGAATGGTGAGCTATGTCTACCCTGGAATGGAGGTGGCGTGCCTGATGAGAACGTATGACCATGGGGTTGGTGTTCCCTGAGTGTCATGCATGTCCGAGTCCGACATGGACAGGTCACGGCGTATGACTTGGCTGACTAAGACTTTTTTTTTCTTTTCCACTGGCAGTCCCTGCAGGCGACCTGCAACCTTTGTGAAATGGATGATGCCCTGGCCAAAATTCGACCCCATACATCCTCTTCCCTTCCTCATCAGAGATCTCCAGCAAACCTCCTCGCAGCTCTCGAATCGACGTTCGCCGAACGAAACTCCGAAGCATCTCCAACTGCATATTTTGCAGCCCTTCTCACCACTCTGGATACAACTATTCAGAAGAACGACGTTGCTCTGGGTGACGGCGATGTCTTGCCCGCAGAATTATACCTTCTGGCATTGATTGTACCTTTCGTGGCTACTCCAGTAATCCAGACGAATCTGAACACTATCTTATCTTTGACCGGGCCTCTGTTTCCTTCCTTGATCCCACACGCCCCTGCGGTGCGATCTCAACTGGCTTTGTATCACGTCGTTTTCCTATCTCTGGATAGATCCCAGTTAGAAACACCGGGAATTCGTCAGTCATTTGCGTCGGTTTTACAATTATGTATAGATCCAAGGCCAAAAGTACGTAAGAAAGCTGCCAATGTCTTGCAGGATGTGCTTGCCAGTCCTCCTGCGCCCCTAGCCAGACATCCATACGTGGAGGCAGTTACAGATTGGGTGAAGTCTGCATTGTCGAAAGTGAATTCCGGACCCCTGCCCCGAGCAAAAGGTCCTGATACCTCCGGCGCAGAAATCGCAATACACATTCTTGCGTTTCTACAGCCGATGCTTTCTAATCTTCCACCTTCTGTCAGTGATTAAATTTCATTTGAATGCTAAATTGTTCATATCTGTGGTTGCAGGCTTTTCCATCTCTCGTGAATATGTTTCTCATGCTCCCTCGTTTGGGAAATATATATCTCTCCCGGTCCTCGTATTCAATTGTGTCTGATTTGTTCTCGTTGTCGCTAGAGGATAGTTCAAGCCACGTTAACGCCCAGCTTTCCGACACCCTTACGGTGATTCTGTCATCACCACCGTCAAAATCTGATTCCACGCTATCGCCAGCTTGGATCCAGGTTCTTGGCAACGTGATGCTTGCATACGCGGCCATCGATGCCGACGCTTGTGCAAACGAAATCAGAAAAGTATGGAAAGCCATCTGGGCATTTCTAGAATCCAAAGACTCTTCGACAAGGAAAGCTGCATCACAGTCTCTTGCTGCTATATGTCGTTGTTTCACTCCTACGTTAATCACCACAACTTTCGGTGACGAAAGATCCACGCTGGGTAGCATTGTCACTCAGACAAACAATGCCCTTCGTTCACTTGCTTTCGCTCAATCTATGCCCCAGCTCCTTCCCATCGTATCTTCATTGATCGTCGGCCTTCAGTACAGAGTTGGCTCTAAAGCATCTCCGACTGCGGCAGAGCGTCTCCTTCTACCTGTCATCGGATACGTGGGGGAGTTACGTGTTCAGAAGGGGTTTAACTATAAAGAAGATGCTGATGCTACCCTGGCCACTGCAATGCGAGTGCTCGGTCCTGAAGTCCTGTTGGGCATCCTTCCACTCAACCTTGAGCCCTCTGACCGGTACGAATCGAATCTTATGATGAAAAGCAACTGTTTACGATAAGGATAAATTAGTCAGGCGGGTCGGGAACCGCGGGCATTTATGTTGCCACTTTTGTCACAGCCTCATCCCTCCCCGTTACGCCATTTCGTGACTTACTTTGTGCCGCTGAGTGAACGTATGTTTGATCTCCAACAAACCGCAGAAAGCGAAGGACGACAATCAGAGGCTAAAGTTTGGAGCGTTCTCGTGGGACAAGTATGGTCTGGACTTGTGGGATATTGTTGGGGAACACCCGATCTGAAAGAGGTGAAGGCCATCTGAATAGTTCACTCTCCCAAATACTGAATTCATCCACGACAGGCATTAAATCCATCTTTCTCTCAGCTCCTCTCTCAGCTGCTGTATAGCCAGCCCGACATTCGCCCCGCCATCCTAAGAGCTCTTAAGGTTGTGGTTGACTCCAATGTTGCTTTGACTACTCCCACCGGTGTCGCAACCCATAACACTCTCACACCATCAGAGGCTGCTTCTAACATCGAGTATCTACAAACTCAAGCTGAGAGCTGGCTTGCAGTCCTTTTTAACGTCTTTGGTAGCATTGGCCGAGATGGACAAGGAATGGTAGGAGATGTCATTAGCTCATGGGCTTCGGCTGCCGGTGAACAAGTATGTCAGTTGGTTTCTTGCCATAATATTTCTAACCCACCTCGGAACAGGAGATCGGTAGGGCATATGAAAAGGTATCAAGTTTGTTCAGGAACAGCCTGACGAATACACCACCAGTGACTTCCCAACCTCAAGACGGCAAGGATGCGGGTAGAGCGACAACAACAACACAAGATATTTTAATCCTTCTTCTGCCCTATCTTTCCCCATCTGCTTCCGCCGCCCTTTTCGACCTTTGCCTAACAAATCATGTTCTTGGGGGGAAAGAAAATGGCGTACAAAAGCGTGGATATAAAATTTTGACCAAACTGATTGAATGCGGAAAAGTAGTACCTGATGCAGAAGTCACCCTTCGCAAACTGGATGTGTTTATGGCAAACTTGATGCCTGCCGCAAAGAAGGTTACTGATATAGGCCTACTATCCTGCTTATCAGTCTAACAGTGCCACAGGATCGATTCACCCTTTTAGCTTTGCTCGTACCCTCAATCCCCCCTCCAGCCATGCACGTCATCCCATCACTAATTCCTGAAGCAGTGCTGGGCACAAAGGAACCGTCCGAAAAGGCCAGGAATTCTGCTTTCGAACTTATAGTGGCTATGGGAAAGAAAATGAGTGAAGGAGGTGTTGTGCAAAGGCACTTGATTGATGGCATGGACGAAGATGGTGCTGGTGGTAGCAATGGTGAGTCCTAGCCTACATATACCGTTGTTTATTAACTATTTCAGCACCGGCAACGGTGGAGGAATTCATGACAATGGTTGCGGGTGGTCTTGCTGGTGCAAGCCCTCACATGATAAGCGCAACTGTTACTGCGATATCCCGTCTCGTCTTTGAATTTAAAGGTTAGTCTCATGAGGTGTAGGTTTATGCGACTGATTTCTATGCCATTTACTCTTGCAGACGCCATCTCCGCAAACATGCATACAGAGATTTTGACAACAATGCTTGTGTTCTTGTCATCAACGAACAGAGAGATCGTCAAATCCATCCTCGGATTTGTTAAACTTGTCATCCATACCCTTTCAAAGGACCTCATTGAACCTCATCTCAAGGAACTTGTTCCTACACTACTGGCTCGCTCCCATGACCACAAAAATCATTTCAAAGTAAAGGTTCGGCATATTTTCGAACGAATACTGAGGCGATTTGCGTGGGATAAAATTTATTCCTATGCGGGCGAAGGTGACACTGCCAAAGTCCTCGTGAATATCAAGAAACGGAAAGATCGTGCTAAACGGAAGAAAGCAAATCGGAACGAGGAGGGTGATGATGACGAAGTAAAGCCTCTGAAATCCCCTATCAATGTTGACCACTGATTACCTTTTTTCTCGCTCTCAGCTGCCCACAGCCAAGGCGGCCACTGGTGATGCTTTTGAAGACGTCTTATATGGGAGTGAGAGCGAACTGGATTATAGCGAGGACGATGAAGTTCCTGGTCATTCCGGCAGCCAGCCAAAACAAAACACTTTGGATGGTGCAACCCGTTTGCGACTAGACAATGACGAACCTATGGATTTACTCCAAGGAGTGGCATCTCGTATCACGAGTATGTATCACATTTCACTTCTGAGTTATTATATATTATTCCACATTTATAGCCGCTACTTCCAATCGACGTCGCAAGCCAGGTCAAGAAGCTCGTCACTTCAAAACCGACACCAACACAGGCAAAATGATTATTGACAATGACGACGGACTTGAAAATGAAGACGTTGCAATGACAGATGTAGGTGGCGTAGCTTACCGAGAAAGTGTCACATCGGTGGATGGATTTAGTCGGGGGCCGAATGGTCGCATCAAGTTTAACAAAGATACTAAAAGACGACGGCGAGAAATGGATGAAATCGACGATGAGGTGATGGCAGACGGAGATGGCGGTGCGGTGAAAGCTAAGAAAAATGAACGAAAACCTGATGTAAAATTGGGCCATGAGTTCAGAGCCAAGGTGGGGTTTGAATGTGTTTGCTTATTATCCACCTAATGCTATTCAACAGAAAGCAGGCGGCGATGTCAAGAAAGGAGGTGTGGAACCTTACGCGTACATGACGTTGTCACAGGCCGCCAGGAAAGGCGCTCGAGGAAAGCATACTCACATCGGCATTGCTGGGAAACGTTGATCTACACATTATCCACTATATTGTTACAGCATTATCCGTACAACGTCTGATCATGGGGTGCACCGAAGAGTCCCTGCCAGCTGTTTGGTTGTATCCAGTTCTCCAATAAGTCGAGGCCTACAACTTTGGCCACAGCAGCTGCAACAAGTCCAGCGTCCGTTCTGTTATCGCCCTCCAAAACGAATTGCAATAGAGACGCTGTTGGTATTGGCCACCGAGGTGGGATAGAGCTCAGAATACGCCGTGTCAGTCCACCTCCTGGGATGAAAGGAATCGCAGTGCCCTTTGCACCATTCTGCGAGGACGAAAGTAGAGCAAATGTGTATGGTGGTAACTCTGTCAAAGCATGCAACACCGTCGCGGTCAAAGGAGGACTATTCGGTGGATAGATGTGATATGTTGGTGTACTGAAATAAATTCATGCGGCTTGAAGGAAAGTAAAGATAAAATCCGAAAACAGAACGTACGACATTTGAGCGTCTGTTCGATTTGACAGATCCACCCCCGATATGAAAAGGACAGACCCCAAAGACGAGGATTTGATGAAGTTCAGCAAGGAGGATATAAATTCTTGCTTTCGAGACTGCAAAAAGATACAAATCAGCTCCGCTCCCACCCTATTGCAAACTACGCACTTTCAAGACAGGAGACCTTTGTTGCATGATAAGCAGATTCCCATCGGCCTTGCCATAGACTTGTGAATGCTATGTAAGCGAGGTTGGGGATATTGCGTACATCCCAAATGCGTACGCTCAAGCGGTGTGGTAATTCCATCACCATCCTCCCTTCCACCCACCACTGGAACAAAGAATTCTGGGTTGAATATGGCAATGCGATGGAGTGAAAGTGATGCGATGAGTAGGTCTGCCGCAAGTTGGGAGACATTCGCAACCGACACTATGGGCTATCGAACAAGCTTGTCAATCAACAAAGTGGAGCACAGTGGCGAAGCACAGACAACAATGAGTGTCTTCCCAGAAAGATCCGGTTCAGACGAGCTGTAGACAAAGCGATCCATCATACCTCCTTCTCAGGCTCAGCGCTCAAGCTTGAAGTCTAGAATCCCTGACGGTCGTCACGTGCCACGTGCAATTTTGAGTGTGCAATATGTTAATTATCTACTGTTTAAGTTTTCTGACAAGTTCTGGAACGACTTCGAAGATATCTCCAACAAGACCTACATCTGCCACCTGAAATATAGGGGCATCTGGGTCCTACACACAAAGATAATCAACATGAAATTCGCAACTCGAGCTCACGGCCAAGGGTTACCTTGTTAATAGCAACAATCAGCTTGGAATCCTTCATCCCAGCCAGGTGTTGTATAGCTCCAGATATACCCAATGCCATATACAACTCGGGAGCAACAACCTTACCAGTCTGACCAACCTGCAACGAATTGTCTGCATATCCAGCGTCTACGGCGGCACGGGATGCTCCTACGGCAGCACCGAGTGCATCTGCAAGAGGGTACAGGGTAGACGCGAAAGTCTCGGCATTCTTCAATGCACGTCCACCAGAGACAACTCGACTAGCGATGCCTAAATCTGGGCGATCAGACTTGGTGAGGGTTGTTTTTATATGTTGCGTCGGGGGGTCTGAGATGTCCACAGGGTCCAGCTGACTTGCCTCGACTTCTGCACCATCATGAGAGGAGGTAGCAGGAAAGGCGGTTGGTCTTATCGTGAAAATTTTGATTGGAATGGACGATGATGCACGGACAGTGGCTATCGCATTTCCGGCATATATAGGACGAGTAAAGGTTGTAGCGTGGGAGGAGGAATCATGCTCCACTGACGTGACATCAGAGACGGCTGGGGCATCGAGTTTTGCAGCAAGACGAGGCAAAAGTGATTTCGCAAAGGAGGAAGTAGCAGAAACCACGTGGGTAAAGGCCGATGAGCTTGACAACAAGTGCTCTAAAAGAGGGGATACAGTTTCTGGCAGCAAATCAGAATATTGTGGAGAGGTAGAGTGTAGAATTGATGTTAAGCCTTTTAGCCTAGAACGGACCTGATTAATGTACTAACATAGCTTGATAAAAATGGGAGAAAAAAATACTTTTTGGCTTTGCTGACGACGTCCTGTACATGTCCCTCTGAACCAATAACCAGACCTGTTACTTTGCCACCTAACTGATGAGCGGCAGTGAGAGCAGACAGCGAGCCAGAATCGAGTGTTCCTTTGTGGTGTTCCAGGAAGACGAGGGCGTGTGGAGAAGAAGCAGTAACATAACAGCGAGCGTAGACTCGTGCACAGGAAACAAATTGTTTACTCAACATACTAGCAGCTCGTTGCCCTCAGGCCTCAGTGCTACCAAGTACTACGGTCACCAGTCATGTGATATTCCAGACCTTTACCAGTACTGGCATGTCCTTCCAAGGCCTCATATCCGGTGCTGAATGCGCTACTCCCTCTAACCCTCTATCTCGAGTTCTGAAGCACACAGAGGGAGATCGTAGTCTGCAGCAAGTAAGCCAACGCCGCACATACTGATAGGATACGCTTATTCAGCGCGATGTAGGATAGAACAGCTGGTCCCTCTTCCTCTGGGGTGAGCAACCAGTTTCTTCCTCCTTTCCACCCTCACAAATAAATAGCTTCATCAACTTTCCTGGATTTCGGCACCGGTCGCCAGCCCCCAAGATATAGATCTAGCGCGCCAGTTCTTTTCATCAAACCCTCAATGGCCGGCTCAACACTTACCAACATTGGAATTGTCGAGGATGAAAGAAATGCCAGACGATCGTCTTGACCTCTTTGAAGCTTGGCACATTGAGCAACAAAAGAACATACGTGTATTTGATGACCCCATACCCCAATCCGCCTGGATCGCCGAATTCGACGCTTCTCAATCCTCATCAAACTCTTTGCTTACCCCGCATACGCCATCATTCATGACCTCGGTTGGTATGAACAGACAACTAGTACCTATGAGCATGTATGACATAAACCCTCCCCTCGGCCTTTATCAAGGCAATCATGCGAACAACACCGTCCTTGAAGGGAAAGGGAAAGGAAAACAGCGAGAGGTGGATTTTGAAGCCGCTTTCGCACAGGCAGTCGCATCTTTATCCCCCTCTCAAACTGATGCTTCCACAGAAGATGAAGTTGCTGACGTCACCGAGGCATTGAATGACGCTTCCTTACACTTACCAGATGGTAAGCTAGAAGACAGTGTTGAATTTCGACAGTTAGTATCTTTTGGTTTTCGATCTTGGGAATCTCTAATAAATAAAACCTAGCATTTGGGACCAACTTCAGAACTCCGACCTACCTCCACCAAAGGAAAATATGTCAAAATGGGAATCTGAATTTAATCAGTTAATGACTGCCCAGCGTGATGAACTGGATCATGATTATGGGTCAGTCATGCAGCAAGCTTGGGATAACGGTCTCGGAAATTTCTCGGCAACGGGCCTTGATACAAGTTTGCAATTTGACTCTGAAGGAATTCCCATGCTTGGCGAGTACACATTTGGTACTACGATCGCAATACCTCGATTTCTGGTGATTGATTTCAATTTTTCAGAAAAAAACAACAAGTATTTAGATCCAGCGGGTTCTCGATCGTTCCTCAATGATGCCAAGGTGTTACTTGACCAAAATGGTTCTCTCTCTGAAGCTGCGCTTCTCTTAGAAGCTGCCATACAAAGGGATGACATTGGGGAAGGTGGGTACGAGGCTTGGGTACTGTTGGGTGAAACGCGAAACATGGACGAACGGGAGGAATTGGGCATGAAAGCACTCCTCGAAGGTGTTAAAAAGGCTGAAGAGGCTGGTGCGCCTGGCGTTGGCATGCTAGTAAATAATTTTATTACCAACCTCTCAACTCTACGCTCACAATAGTTTCTTCAGTCTCTAGCAATCTCTTTTACCAATGAATCCTTTGATAGAGCATCTCATACCATGCTACTTCGTTGGCTTCGAGCTTGTTTCCCTTCACTACCGATCCCGCAAGAGACGGTCAGTGCTATGTCTACGCATTCTGCTTGGGATACCCATAATCGCATCACGGACCTGTTCCTTACTCTTGCTCGTGCTCAGCATGCCGAAGGCACCGTAGATTCGGAAGTTCAAATCGGGTTAGGCGTCCTCTATTACACTAACGGAGAATTTGGTAAAGCAAAAGATTGTTTTGAGAGCGCATTGGCGGTGCGGCCCAAGGTATGTTGGACTTATCCGGAATGCCATGACACTCAATTGCTTATAGGATTATCTTCTATGGAATCGATTGGGGTCTTCCCTGTCAAATGGCAACAAGCCAGAAGAGGCTCTTGGAGCTTACCAACAGGCGCTCCAGTTGCGGCCAACATATACACGTGCTATTTATAACGTGGGCGTAGCTTGTATGTCATTGAAAGTGTTTTCCACGACTACTGAGCGTAATTATAATCTAGGCCTCAACATTGGCGCTCACAAGGAAGCAGCGGAACATTTCCTGAGCGCCTTGAACTTGCAGGAATCTACCAGCGGGGATACCAGCAACGCGCTTTGGTCCACGCTTCGACGTGTGCTGTCGTCGATGGTATGTCACACTCTCCCACATGTGGAGATCTTGTCTGCAGTACTGATTTTTGGACCTAGGACCGTCCTGATTTGGTAGACCTTGCTAAACCTGAAATCAAAGGCAATTTAGATGTCTTTCGGAGGGAGGGGTTTGACTTTTAAGCGTCAATCAGTGTCCAAGCATGTGTATTAATGCACCAAGGAATATGGTTTCAGGACTATATGAGTGATGTGCTTGGAGTTTAGTTTCTCCGATATTTACCCTGGTGATCATGACTGTTTCCCGGACCTCCGTAACCGGACCGGGACCCATTCTGAGATTAAAGATGCATCGATAATCCGAATCAGACACCTCTACTTATATCCACTTCCTGGTACCTGTGCTCATGTCGACTGGAGATGTACAAATGTCAGTATTTACTTTTCCGTCAGTGTCTGCTTTGCTCATGTCAATTGCAAGTCATACGGTCCAAACGGCATCATCAACGTCGACAAAGAGACCGCTAAACAGAATATCATGTCAATTGACTCAAAACAAAATGAGAGGAGGTGCGCAGGCTATGTGTAAGGTTTCCTGGTTGCAGTCTGCTCTCAATTCAACTGATTTAGTTTAATGACTAGTATATGCTGTCGGTCTTACTGAAGAAGATATGAATAAACCACAGGTCACACACAAAGTGAAAGGCTTAACGTATGTGCTAAAGATCGTTGATTCAGATTGGAATTTCTCCCATCTGGTGGGAAGGTATGCCAGTCAGGCTTCACTCCTGATCGAGCCAGACACATACAGTGATCTCTCCCTAGGAAACCCTTGTAATTCTCACCTGGTGATTCTACATTCATGCGTATCTCGGGACCTAACTCATGGAAATGGCAAGCTTGATCTTGCGAAGCAAGTTAAACTCGGATGCCATGAGGAAGACTTGGTCGGGCTCATATTCAATACCATCGGAGTTAGGTATTTGACACTTCTTACTGTGTCTATCCTCCTCTCATACGAGCATAGCGATGCAATTACCATGGGGACTGACGGTATGTATCATGTAAGAGTCGCCGACGACAAACTACATCCACTTTTTTGACCATGCAGGAATGCGTTACTCGTAAGACAGGGTCCGTTTCTGCCGTGTCCTGGTTTCTGATCAGTCTATGCGATATACGACATAGTTTGCCTAGCCGCGAAATTATTGCGGATTCCATCGAGTCGGTATGGTCAATTTATAAGTTTGTACGGTACGCAATGATTTAAATCGGACTTCGAAGGTCGTATTGGTGAGGTTGAATCCTGGTGTGCCCATCCTTGCTCTGACCTCTGCAGGCTCAACATTACGACGGCAACATTTCCATTCCAGGCTGCGACAAGAACATGCCAGGCTGCTTTATTGCCGCAGCTCGCCACAATCGACCGACTATCATAGTCTACGGTGGAACAATCCAAGCAGGAATAAGACACTTGGGTAAGAGGTTTCAAATATACGAAGATACTAAACTACCAACTACAACAACTAAGATTGCCCCTCCATGGGCTATCAAAGGGGGGGAACTGTGAACATATCAGACGCATTTGAATCATATGGTCTGTCTTTCGTGTCTAACTCTCAAGATATTTATCATTTCTCGGTCGAAGGTGCCTACGCTGTCGGGACCATTAATGACGAAGAAAGATTTGATGTCGTGCGACATGCATGCCCCGGAGCTGGAGCCTGCGGTGGCATGTACACTGCCAATACGATGAGCTCAGCCCTCGAAGTGCGCTTTTGCATCCGAGCTTCAATGCAACCGCTACAAGATGTATAATCCAGGTTCTCGGAATGTCGCTGCCGTACTCCTCCAGTACTCCCGCAACACTTCCACGTATGTCGACCTCGATACTGCCCCCTAATGGAAGTCACACTGATTTATGAGGGAAGAGAAAATGCAGGAATGCTTCAAAGCTGCCAAATATCTCAAACACCTACTTGAATTTGATATCAAACCTAGGTTTGGATATTGTTTTTCCCTACGCAGGCTTCTTACGATGAGGTACTTCAGAGATATTTTGACTCGCCAGTCGTTTCTGAATGCCATAGTCATCATCACCATTTTGGGAGGTTCGACGAATGCGGTGAGAATGTTATGGTTGATCGATATATTCCAGTTAATCGTCTTCCTTCAGGTCTTACATCTGCTTGCGATGGCTCGTGCAGTGGACGTAGAGCTGGCCATTGATGATTTTCAGATGATATCTGACAAAACCCCATTCTTAGCCGATCTGAAGTGCGTAACCGTTATGAAGGATCTTGATCGTAATGAACTTTATCCAGGCCGTCAGGACGATATTACATGGAAGATATACATAAGATTGGTGGTATTCCGGCTATACTCAAATATCTACTGAAGCATACCGATCTCATCGATGGAAGCCAACTCACCGTAACTGGGAAGACGTTGGCAGAAAATCTTGAAGATGTAACAGAACTTGAGTTCAAACAGCAAGATGTAGTGAGAAGCCTGGATGACCCGATCAAGAAGACTGGTCATTTGACGATCTTGAGAGGGAACCTGGCGCCAGGTACAGCAGTTGCTAAGCTTACCGGGAAGGAAGGATTGCGGTTTGAGGTCTGAATTTTAGCATCATGTAGCATCAACTGACTCTAACTAATTTACCTATCAGGGGATTGCGAAGTGTTTCGATAGGTCAGTTTTTACTTCCGCCGCTGCAATGACCGACACAGACTATCCCTAGTCTCAACCATTTTTATCCCGCCCTTGAATCTCGCGAAATCAAGCCAGGTATGGTTTTGATCTTTAGATACCAGGGACCGAAAGGAGCGCCAGGCATGCCAGAGATGTTAGGTAAATTATCTTATATTCGATGGACCTAGTGGATTTATTCCCGTGGCGTAGGTCCGACTGGAGCAATTGCGGGAGCGGGCCTTGCTGGATCCACAGCACTGATTACTGATGGAAGATTCTCCGGTGCGAGTCGAGGGTTCATCATCGGACACGTAGTCCCGGAAGCTCGTGTTGGAGGTCCCATTGCTCTTGTGAGAGATGGCGATAGGATCGTTATTGATTCGGAAAGCAGGACAATTAATTGGCTGGTTGACGAGGACGAACATCATCGACGTAAGCAAGATTGGGATTCGTCCGATAAAAGAGTGTCCAATGTAAGGCGAGGCGTGCTTTTCAGGTATGCTCGAGATGTTGCAGTAAGTCATTGTGGTATTCTATTTTGTCCTCAACATTTAAATAGCTTTTCGGTCAGCCTGCAAGCCTTGGTGCATATTGCGATTAAGTCATTAGCGACACTCTAGTCCGCTTGTTGAAAGAGACAAGACAATGCTATAATGAAAACTGACGTATCTTAAGTTGAAAATTGCGAATGCTGCTTTTCCTGGCCACTTATTTCTACTGATCGCCTTCAGCTGAAAGCTCTGCTACCTGGAGATCGTGTACACTTCCTAAGCCAACAGACAGCAAGATTTTTCCGATACTTTTATTGTGCAGAGCCTTCAACTCCTCGTCACTCCTTACCAGCAACATTCCCGCAAACCCCAGTGCATTGATATTTAAGGTCTGCCCCCCTTCTGCCCATACATGTATATCTTTTCGACGAGGAATCAAGTGCATGTGTTCCAACGTCATGAGCACGTTGTAAGAAGGCCTGCCAGGAGGGTACTCTGGGTTGTGACGGATGGTAGATATGCAGAGGTCTAACAGAGACAGAAAGGCAGTCGACAGTATCAAGTCAAGTTTGTCGGCAGGATAGGAAGACAAGTGTGCTGGGAAGCGGAATACATGGTTGGCGTAAGTCAACTTCGTCAACGAAAAGGGCTTTTCTGTAACCTGGTCATTGATGATACCACTCCAGTTCTGACGCTGCTGCGTACCAGGTGTCTCCAAAGGGACTGAACGCGCAAGTTGTTCGATGGGCGGGCCACCATCTTCGACGGGAATGAACTGTACGTGCTTGTGAGGCTGGCTAGCACCACTGTTATCGCCGCCTGGCCTTCAGATTCAGTCAAGTTGATCACCGAAGAGAAACTGACACCTACAGTTGTAGAATGCGAGGATACTTTTGCCCACCTTTTTTGCAGCGATGAGGAGTAAATAGGTTTGAACAAGCTCTGGCGGCATCAACGGAGATGACTGCGACTGAAAATCTGCGGGAATGTGAACCTAGTGTAGTGAACGCCGTCTTGGGTTATGCACCTTTGGTTACCAAGAGGAAGTGATTGGGAACGACAGAATATTTGTTGAGCTTGCAGGAGCGTATTCAATAACTTTGTCGACAGTTAGTGACTTCGATGACCGACTGACCAGGACTGCATATTCTTGTCCATCTGTATCTTGCAGATCTTCGACATGCAAATTAGGACTATACGGCGGCATGAATGGGTCATGTTTCACTGCATCCGCCGTAAGAGGGTCTACAACGCCTGCGTCAGGCACCGGCAATTGCTGAGGCTTTTTCTGAAGGGCAGGGCACAGCCTGATTTCAAACTGCTTCCCAGTTGTCAGCGTGTACACAATTGGGACAAGTTCCCGTACCTCTACACCCAATTCGATATGCTTGGTGATTGTCGATGGAAAGAAAAGGATGTCCTTCGATGCCAAAGCCTTGTCAAAGGACGTCGAGACCTTCGATATAACATCATGGGGAGACATAGTCTTTCCTGTAATAGCAACGTTGGGAGACAATGAGTCGATAGTCACACCTCCATCATAATTCCACTACTCAATTAAGCCGTCCATCGCAGGACAGATATGTAACAACCGTCGTCTCAAGGTAATAAATAAAAAAGATGGGAATGGAAGGTCGACGCAGTCCACCTTCCTGTCTTCTCTCCCCTGTATTCTGGTTAAAGAACAAAGATCAAGCCCCTCCAGCCATGCTCCGATTCTCCTTCGCTTCTTCTATAGTCTCTCCTAATGTAAACGAACGGGTGTAACATATGATTGCTATGAATGACCAAAGAGCAGCATTCGTGCCCTTGGATAAAAGGTACAGATAAGTGGATGAATCAGGAATGAAGTGAAAGCTTAATCACCTGGTAGAAGAGGATGCTAAGGAACGTCTGGAATACGAGCATCACAATTCTAAAAGGGATACTGCGGTAAATACGGGAAGATTTAAGCTGAGGCAACGGAAGCTCCACAGCGATTATGAAAAGGCCTAGTGCTATAGCTAACGCCTGTGTGACTGGAATTTTGACTATAATTAAGACAAAGGGAGCAGCCTGGGGAGAGGGTCTGTGAACGGAAGTAAGACGTCAGAGGAAGATAATACGACCAGCGCTAGGGACGCACTGAAGGCCTCCAGGATCACGCAAAGTGCCACCCACAAAATCCCAAAAGAACTTGCGATACAAAAGGCCCCAAAAACCAGCCCAGATGGCATCTCGAGAAGGATCAGCTGCTGCTGCCATTGATTATTGGGGAGGACATACAAACGCTCGCGGTGACAGAGACTAGTCGGGAATATTCATGCCAAATAAGGTTTCCCATGGTTTCAAAACAAGTCGGTGAGGTAGAGCTCGAGTGAAAGATGAATGTGGGCCAGCCCAAGCGACAAGAAAAGGTAGGCGGAAGACTTGCTTAACCAAAAAGTAGAGGAGACAAGAGAAAGCTGAGAAACAAACGAGCGCAGCTCGAGCAAAGGAACGAAGACAACGAAGAGTGACGAACTGGGAAACAAAAGCAATGCTACTTCAAGTTGGTCACTGCGGCAAAGACTTGTGACATGACTGATCATGATAATCGTTATCTATCGGACTTTTGTTTCCAGGGATACCTGCGACATCGTTGTCTGCGGGCGCGGGCCCTTTGCCGGCGTCGTTTACATATCTGTTGGCAGTGTTGAACTAAATATGAAACCTGCAGCTGCAGATTGCAATATCGGTAGCGCAAGATACAGAGTAGTAAGATCAATCGGGCCAATCTAAACTTGAAAGTCACCATCCCATAATCATCGTTCTCATCTACTAGTACTTCTCTGCTATGCCTCCAAAACAAACCGGGAAGCCTGCGGCTTCTAAGACTGCTTCGCGCGATCTAGTTCCAGTCGGTCCCAGGCATGTATCTACCAAGGCTACTGGGCACCTCTCTACTAGATCCAGCAGGAATCAGAGCAAACGAGACGAACATGGTGAAAAACCAACCACAAGCCGCGCAATCGTACTTCGCAACGGAAAACATGGCGCGAGAGGAACAGGAGAGCTTATGCTCGTCAGTAAGCTTACCGGTCGAGAGAAGCTGGACCTTCTCGCAGGTACGACTCCAGATGTTCAATATTTCAGCCTAACGAACGCGGTTACCACAGAGGATCTCGTAGAGCAGTCCAGAAAGGCTATTTTGAATCCGTTTCGACTGGATCAATGTCAAAAGATCGCGACATCGCAGTGTAGTGGTACGCATGCCACATCTAATATTTGGGGATACTTTGCCATAACCCCAGTTTCCCAGCTTTTCTGGATGACATCACCAACTTACGAGATCCCGAACTCTTCCAATACCTCGTACAGGCGGAAGTGAATGCCCGTACGCAGAGTGACCCAAAGAAAAGTGATCCGTTGCGGAATCCGTCATATGTTGCTTCTACTATCGCAAATAAGTAAGTCACTTATGTAATTCTAAAGAGAACTTTGACTGAAGTTCGTTTTGTTGTGTAGAATCCACAATGCTTATTTACTTGCATCTGCTTGGAAAATTGTATCGGACACACTGCACGAACTTGCACAGCAGGGGTTGACAGACAAGACAATTAAGATGCAGCTGAGGAAAAATGAGAGTCTCCGGGCTCGCTACCTTGTTCTATACGACCTGGTGACTGTACTGGTCAACCTTAGTCAGGTCAAGTTCTCACTTCTTGCTACAACTACTCGTAAGTTTTTTTGCGCCGCAGACGTCATCGATTGATGAATCTTTCTATTTTCATCTTCTACGCTAGCCCATTATTCTCGTTACTTCAAATCAACCGAAGGCCCTGACCCAGAAGAACGTGAGATAATATTTGATTGGGCTGCGCTTCGGGATGCCTGCATATCGTTCCTGGACTCTATCATTATTGAATTGTGCTTCCCTCGTGCCCCATATCCCAAGGCCGTTTTATATCAGATTTTGCGTGATGCGGTGGAAGAGTCTCCGAAAGAAGCCAAACGTTTCCCTCAAGCACTGTGGGATGCTGTTGGTGATTTATCGGCAAGTTTATATCTTTGACTAAGTATGCTTGCTCACTTGTTTTTAGGTCTCAGTTGAACTTCAACAACTGTTGGAAGCACCATTACTTGGTCCTGAAGGTGATGCGTGGAAAAACGCTCCTCGCCCCGAAATCCCTGAGAGCTATGAAGCTTGGTTAGATGCTCAAATCTACTCCGAAGAGGCGGCTGGGAAGTATGCTAATTTCAAGGATATCATTTTTCCTCTTGAAAAGACAAAAAACGAAGTTGTTCTCGAGAATATGTGGAAATATATCAACCTCGTAAGTCATGCTACACCTTTTCTTCCCCTCCTTTATAAAACGACTGAATTTCAATCGCCAACCATCGAAGAGTTATAAGGACGTTTCAGGAAAGGATATCGATTCGCTCTGGGAACTTACTGACGCGCTGGATCCGTCCCCCCAATGGCATTCATTTTATGTGCCCGACCTGAAGGAAGGTCCTGAATACGATTCTGATGGTCCTCCCAGTCTTGCGCCGCTTTCCAGGGGGAAGGGGAAAACATTGAGACCTCTTGCTATCACCAATGGAGATATTAGCGATGATTCGATGCCAGAGTTGCAGTCGGTTTCCAATTCCTCAGACGAAGTTGAAAGTGATGAAGAAAGTGACTCAGACGACGATGGCGACGACGATGAAGATAGTGATGATAGTGGATATGATACCGAGCAAGAGGATGAGATGAGAGATATGTTGAGGGAAGCCATGGACACTGCCCATGAAGCAGACTGGTTGCATTCCGCGAATGTACCTTCAGAAATTAATCCGTTCTTACAAGAGGACCGGAAAGGCAACCCGTTTTTAAAGCTACTTGGCTCACTCCGAGGTAAATTTTTGGTACTTTTCTTTTTTTTTATGTAACACGTATCATCAGGTCGTATGTTTTCCTCGAATCCCAAACTCAGGGCTGGTAAAGATACAAAGCTAAGACCTGATTGTGCTGCCAAGCCTAGCACCACTTCCCCGAAGACACAAGCTGCCGGTAGGTCGACTCGGTGATAACATTATTTTGATCCTTATCATCCCAGATGCAGCGAAAGGTTACAAAGCAACAGTTGAAGAAGTCGAGGACGAGGATGCAGCCCCTCGTACTCCGAAGAAGAAGAAGAAGAAACCCAAAAAGAAGAAAAAGCCAACGCCTGCGGAGCCCCCGCAGGGTAATCCAGTAGCTGAAAGTACTCAGGCTCTTGTGGCAGCAGCAGCCCCTGTCCCGATTGTCAAAACGCAGCGTCCTCCTGTGACGACTCTCAAGAAGGCGGCGCAGCCGCCTGTATCACCCCACAAAGCAGGTTCCACTAAATCTGTTCCTTCAACAATGTCCACAGCGTCCCTCCCTCTTGGCTCCATTGAGCCGACCACTGCACAGTCTGCCAGATCGTACCTGCAATCGGAGAATCTTGATACTCAACGTACCAAGATTAAGACTAGACCCGATTATGCCACTTCGTTTACGGACAAACCGGAGAAGAGAGGTGTTTTCTCTAAACTTCTAGGCCGAAGCAAACCTCAAGAAGAAAAGGAAGCCAAAAGCGCGAAGCACAGCTGGTTTTCGAAACTGACTAAGAAAACTACGGGATATATGCATCAATTACTGAACAGTCCCGAAAATGATACTAAGGGCATTGCGCCCATGAAGTGGGAACATTTCCTTAAAGTGTGTTTTTTCGCGGAATTTTCTCTTGAAAGGTACAGGAATCTTTTGACTAGGTCATGCGAGAAATGGGATTTGGGTATGACCCCAGTACTGCGGGTTCGAGCGTCCGTTTTGACCCCCCTGACCCGTGCGACAAGGTTTGTCGATTAGCCTGGCCTTCTATGCTCGCTGACCATTCGCATTTCTTCCCTTTTCAGCCCATTACCTTCCATCGACGTACGTTTTGCCTTTGTCCTTCCGTCCGGCATTTCTCATCTGTTCTATGTCAGCCCATCCTGACCCAACTCTGCAGCCTATTTTGCTGAAGGAATATGCTAAGAGGCTGAAGAAACAGTATGGTTGGACAGGAGAGGACTTTATAAAGCAGGTCTCGTGAAGAATCCTCACCATCACTTTCGCCCTGATCATCGTGGTGAACTTCTGACCGCTTGATTGATTCAGGTTGTATTGACGTCATGTAAAACACACGATGTGATGTACAATATATGGCGGCTTCCCACTTTTCGAGTTGACACGGTTTTCACATTGGCCCGCAACAACAATTGAAATAGCCAACAATTGAAATAGCCCACAAATCCTCATGCACACGGTCCAAGGTCACCAACGATTTGAAATTATTCAAGGCTTGTACTCGGAAGAACGAGTGGTTTGACGAGTGAAGTCTAGCAGCATTATTCCTTATTCCTGTCAAGCATCTGGTCCAGCCGGAGGTACAGTAATGTAGGTCTAAGTATAACCATGTAATCGAGGCCTTTTGCTTTCCGATGTGGATCCAATCATTTATCTGTGTTGTTTGGCTTCCTAGATATAGCAGATCGAGGCAATCCATACTGAATAGTCTCGAAATAACACCAAGGGCATTGCACTCATGAAGCGGGAGCATTTGCTCAAGATTTACCGCGTGGAATATTCGGTGAATGTTATGGGGTCGTCGGTTTATGTGGTGAGATTGTGGGTACAATCATTCGTTTGACCCCGGAATACCCAGATAGTCTTTACCCAAGGGATGTATGATGTACATAGCGCTGGCCAGTCCCCGAAAATGATATTGTTTAAGGATATTGCGCCCATCCTGATCCAACTCTGCAGCCTATATTTGATCAAGGAATATGCAAGGAGACTGAAGAGGCGGATAGATGGGAGAGGACTCTACAACGCAGCAGCAGAAGGCATTACCAGCAGAGTTACGATCAGGAACAGACTCGTCAAATCACGCTGTCGCTTCTGCCACGCTGCTTGTTTGATCGACTTCTTGCAAAACATAATATACACTGGCTTTGTATGTTTCGAGCTTACACTCCGACGAAAGTTTTCACTCTCCACATGGAGTCAATGCTCTCCAGCTATATGTATCTGTTGAGGGCGTCGGACAACCAAGACTTTGAATACAATAACACACCAATTTCATAAACCCATCTTCACGCACCACATCACCAACAAGCTGCTCAAGGGTTGTTCGCGGAAGACTATATAGCGTGGTTGGTTCGGTGAGGGATGTCAAGATAGCATTGTTATTTGCGTCAACCATCGCATTGCTATTGGTGGTATCGGTGCTGGTTCTCTTAGAAGAGGTAGGAGGCGAGGAACTAGGTAATGATACTTGATTCTGTAGGCCTTGAATGATTGGGTGGGGTTGGAGCTGTGAGGATGTGCTGAAGCACCATTATTCGCTGCGTGAACTATACGTCCAGAAGAACTATCAGGAACGCACGACGCAAGTCCTCGTAGAGGTGAGGATTGATACACGTTGGGATCCGACGTTGTTAATGTAAAATCTTGGGGAGATGAGAACGGAATACGAAGGTCGTTGGCTGGATCCTGAGTACTACGCAGAGGGAAAGCCGGACCAAGTGACGATGGAAGACCGTTTGGTGGATTACCTTGTTTCCGTATTTGTTCCGTGGTAGAGGTGGGC
>QMFE01001780.1:0-18547 GCA_003314665.1 Tricholoma sp. MG77
AGCTCGCACAAGAATAGATATGGGTTGCAATGCGAAACGAGGTTATTGCACGAAAACAGATGCATGAGGTGCGAGGAGCTCAGGAGACATGCAGAAGTGGAAGCGCGGCGCGCGACACGTGCGCGGGGTGCGCATGATGACGCTTGACTGCGTGGCGGTGCGCGGGAGCGCAGAGATCATGGACAGATGGACTTTGACCACGGAGATAATGCAGGAGTGCTCGCACGAGCGTAGCAGCATGTAGAGAGCAAAGCGCTAGCTGGAACAACTTGTAAATTGGCAAGAGGGTTCTAGTGGGTGTAGGGAATAGTTACAGGTGTGTTGCGGGGAGCATAGGAAAATGCGTGACAATGAGGGGGGTAGTTATGATCATAACAGACTGGTGGGGTATGAATTTCAGCTGTTTAAGTAACAAAATAGGAAATATCTAATATAAATGGCTGAATATATGGTGGATGAATTTGGGATGAATTTTCATCCCATATATTTCAGCCATCCAAGGGGTGGAGTTCATACATATTACCTTACAAACATTTCTTAACCTAATGGGATGAAATTTCATTTTACAAGGGGATGAAATACAGGGGATGATTTTAATCCAAGATGAGGGTATAGATTTTCAACCATCTAACATATGAATTTTCATTAAGATTTTCAACAAAATATGGGATGGTATTTTCTGCCACAAATGTGTGGATTACAGGGTGTGTTTTTCAGCCTGAGATAGAATGGAAATTTCATACCATTATGAGGTGCTTTTAGTAGGTAAATTTCTTTCCTTAAAGGTTGAATTGACTGTTTATATCTCATGCTCGACATAATTTGGTCAATAAAATAAAATAAAACAACCTCCCTTGTGAGGGAGGGTACTACACAATTATATACATCAAAAACCTAAAACCTCCCCTCTGAGGCAAATGCAAGGGGGGTGGGGCAACAATACCAAAGAAAGAAAGAAAAAACCCACCCCCATGCAAAACATGGGGAGGGGGTCATGATGCAGCTGCCATTGTCCCTGTTGCTATTGTTGTCCTGCTCACTCTCCCCATCATCAATGCCACCCATTTCCACCCCACAAGCAGTTGCTTGCAGTGGCAGTTTGGGGTGCTGTGGTGGTGGTGGTTGTCATTGTCCTCATCATCCTCTTGCCATGGTGGTTATTGCACAGTGGGGGGTGCTGTGGGGGGTGGGTCATCCCTGTCATCCCTGTCTGTTGTTGTTGTTGTTGTTCTGCCTGCTCCCTCTCCCCATTGTTCCTGTCCTCACTGTTGGCAGTTAAGTCCTGGACACAATGCTACTAATCTTCAGAGAGGCTATGTGCACAAGAGCTCAACTTATGTGAAGGGCAGTGTACAGGTTGCTATTGTCCTCAAGGCACATTGCAATTTGTAAGTTGAATCCATTGCCAGCGATGCTACTTCTGCTTGGTGGCTGTGGTATCATCATTGCAGTATTTTCTTTAGCAGCTGTGGCCTTGTGCAAGGCATCATTCTCAGCTGATGATGGTGTCAGAGATGAAGAGGGGGAGAAGCAGTGACTGCACCCTTTAGTTTCTTCAACTCAGCCTCAAAAGCTTTAGACTGTGTTCCTAGTCAAGTGCAATGCAATAAGTGATAACATCTCAATGCAAAGTAGGAGTACTAACCCCCTGCTTTCTTTCTGAGAGAGGTCGATGCCAACTTTGCCTTACTGCCTTGCTTGTATTTCTTGGACATTGTGGATTTCACCATGAGGATTGATTTGCTGGAGAAGGTAAACAACATGCTCTTAAGGACTCAATAAAGGATAAGATCCGTGTATAATGCACAAAGTCTGTGCCATCGCAGGGGCGATTGGTAATGAATCTAGTTGCCATATAAGTTGAGGACCAGGTTTTGGGTGGAGGACAACTTGAATGTTCCTACAATATAGGAAGATAGAATGCAATTAACACGTTCAGGGGATGCATTTCATGTAGACTGGACTTAATATATGCAGTGGCTCATCACTTGAGGCTGGAGCTTGGGTGTTGGACAAGGGAGGGGCCACAAAGCCAGGGATGATTAACATGTTCAGGGATGTGATTAACACATTCAGGGAGATGCAGACTAGCCTTAATGTACACATAGAAATGGCACTCATTGCTTGAAGCCAGAGCTTGGGTGTTGGGTAAGGGGCTACCAGGGATGCAATTAACATGTTCAGGGGGATGCATTTCACATAGACTGGAGTTAACATACACAGCAGCTCATCACTCGAGGCCAGACCTTGGGTGAACAATATTAGCTATCAGAAGCTAGGGATGCAAATAACACATTCAGGGGAATGCTTTTCACATAAAGGCACAGGGAGACCTTACATTGCTGCACAGCATCCTGGATCTTGGGCTTGGGGTAGGTAGTAGACTAACAAAACCTGCAATATATAAAGTAGTTACAAGTCAGGAAATCCACAGCACATCAGGATGATCACGAACTGAAAGTCCCCCCTTGCTCACCGCCCTGCTATTCACAATCGTGCCAGGAGTGTTATGTATTAGCATCAGTGATGGCAACTCTGATGTTGCAGAAAGTGTTACTGAACCAGATACAGAGCCTGATTGTTATTCACCAGAGAATCAACTTGGCCTACCAGAGAATAGGGCATGGGTTGACTGTCCTGATGTCCCCAATGCCTTGGAGGCAAGTGGTAAGCACTGGTTTGACTGCAGGCAAATGAAAGCTGAAGATTCCACCTAGATGTCAGACAAGCCAGTCCAGTCCCTGATGGGGATGTAGATGTCAGTATTATCAAACCATCAGAACGAAAGGTATGCAAAGATACTTACTTGATAAATTGCAATGACATTTCATTGGAAATTCAGGAGAATGTCACAATCCAGATCTACATTGATGGTAGCCACTTAGTGAACCCAGTGTTCAACATAAACTTTCAATGAGTAGAGAAGTGGGGAAGAAAGCAAAAGTGTGAGAGAAAGATGGGCAGAATAAGTGGCAGAAAGTAACAGGCACATAAGAGAAATTGTAGAGTATCTGAACTATTGTAAAAACTTAAGTTCAGTACCCATTGCCTATTTGTATGAGTCTTCCTTGCTTCCTTGCAAAGACCAGAGATCAATCCATTGTTCCATTGTTTTTCCTCCTTTGTCTCATGGCCAACACACAGTTCATTTGGACTAAACCCCAAGTGCCCCCCTGAGAGACTTTCTTGACCATCCTCCATCCAATGGATAACAGCCACCATGACAATTGGCTGACCATCTTCGTATTGATGGTGGATTTGGCAAACATATTTGCCACAGTGATCACCCCCAATCACAACAAGTGGCCCATTGTCGCACATCAGGTTAGGGTGCTTGGGAGAAACCTGTTCCAGAGGCAAGAATCCTGATGTCTTGTAGTGCGAGAACTGGATTGATAGCTGCCCATCCACTTGCGCAACTGCAATGACCATTTCCTTATCTGTATATTCTCCATCGGTAACTGATACCTTCATTTTGGTGCCAATAAGTCACAAGTCTAATAGAGGGTAAGCTGGACCTTGCTGCTGTGGGGGGATGGGCAGATGATGAGAACAAGAAGCCACCTCAGTCTCTGGGAAATGAGGAACAGGAGTCTATGATGAGGGATTCCAAGTGGGTGATGAGAGAACATAATCTGGCATGGGGGTGCTACTACCACCAGGTGGGGTTTGCTGGGGTGCTAGAGACCTGGTGGGACAACTCAGAAGAGGTTTGAAGAGTTTACTTATCGGCCAGGCGAAATCATATAACTGGAGACCAGAACTTGAAGGAAATTAGTCACAATACCTACTGACAAAAATAGAGGCACATATGATGCTTCCACAACATTGTCATAGTCCAAAATCTCAGTCTTGAATGGATGGGCTGGGTTGACGTGGGTGAACTGGGCACTTACTCTGAGGCTGCTTGGAGTGTCCTGCAGAGGCAGAACATTCTTGATGATCACACGATAGCCCTTCATCGGATGCTTAACCTTGCAGACCATGACTTCTGTTTTGATCCATGGCAGTTGCTCACGCTTTTGTAAATCTACTGGCATACTGCTTGATGTAGACTGTTGTGTTGTGAATGAGACTGGCACATCTGGGTTTTGGGCCAAAAAGGTTAAGGCTTGATAAGGTCTTAAAATATCCAAAATAACAATAATATTTGCAATTCTTATAAATGGTCTGAAAAGGGAATTTAAAGGATGGTAGTGTTGACAAATTTCAACAGCGCACTCAGAATTGAGCCTTTGAAATTTATGGTAGTAGCTGAACAAGTAGTATACAGATGTGAAATTTAATGAATAGAGATATCAAGTGTGGTTGATCAGTGAAAATGAGAAAAGAGTGATGAATATACACCTGTTGTCCCAACACTTATAAGGGATGGTAACAATGGCAGATTCTGCCAGCTATATCAGGAGGCCCTGTGTCGTACTTCCTCATCTGCCTTACCAGCTGTCTTCCCCACAAGCAGTGGCTTGTGGCAGAGGGGTCTGGTCTGTCATTGTTCCTGCCTAATCACTCCCTGTCCCCACCCCATGAGCAGTTGCTCACAGCAGTGGTGGCCGTTGTTGTGCAGTGGTGGTGGGGGATACTGGGTCATCCTCATTGTCATGTGTTGCCTCATCATCCCCCTTGTGTCCGTCCCCCTCATCCTAGTGGTTGTTGTTGTTCTTTGTTGTCCTACTGTCCTCATCCCCATTGTCCCTAGTGCTTAAAGGTTTGGTCACTTGTAACCAGAAAAAACCGTTAACCAAACTGAACTGTAACCGTTGTAACCACAACCGTGGTCATAGTTACAGTGGTTTGTTGTCAGTTGTGGTCATGGTTACTCTATTATTTAATGTACTTGTTAACCATACAAAAACTGGTTGTAACCGGTCAAAACCACTATTATATACTATACTACTACTTACTATATTTACAGTAAACTTCTTAGATGGGCCAAGCCCAAGGTGAAGCAATGAAACTTTTGGGGTTTATATACCCACTGATTGTTGATTGTTGAATGTTGTTTGTTGCTCCACATGACTTCATTGATTGTTGAGCATTGTTTGTTGATCAACAGATGTTCAACATTTTTGAACGTTCAACCAATGTTCGACCTCTACAGTCCCACATCATGCACAAAATGGGGCTCAATGATGATTCAGCATTGTTTGGGCCCCAGGTAAGTTTCTCTTATGTTTTACTGCCATTTTCCACAACTAATAAAGCTATCCATTTGATTTTTCAGGTTATGAGGCTGTTCTGCCCTCTACAAACACTATGAGCCAACGATGAACAACACAACATCGACATCCAGCCTTGTGAGCCACTGCTCATGAGGTGGATCATTGGTGCTAGCTTCAACCACAACGCATGACAGGCCAACAAACATGGACGACAATGATGAGATGACAACAACACCACCGATGCCAATGACAATGACAACGACAACGCCGCCAACAAACATGGATGACAATGACAACACAACAATGACACCACCAACACCAATGTCAATGTCAATGACAACGCCGCCAACATCTACAACAAAGACTCCAAGGTATGTACCACATCACCCCTGCCACCACATCACCGCTAATGCCCCCCTCATAACAGGTAACAAAACGACAATGACGCAGCACCCCCTGCTACATGCCACTGCTTGTGGGGGGGATTGTGGGTGTTAACAGCCACCACAAAATGGTAGACAGGGATGAGTAAGACCACCACCACCCCCTTGCTTGAAGTGCAAGGCAGTTTTTTTCTTCATTCATTCATTTCATTTTCATTCATTTTCATTTTCTTTGTATTAGTGATATTTTGTATATATAACCTCCCCTCTGGCACAACATGTGGGGGGGATTTCTTTCTCTATAATTACAGTAGTCAGTAAATAAAAAATTAGACTGTATCTGGTTCAAAACCGGTCGGAACCAGTTTCAAACTGGGCTTATGACCGATACTGACCAGTTCTTACCAGTTTGGTCATCAGTTATAAGAAAAATGTAAAATATAAGACCGGTTTTGGTCACTGGTTACAGCCCAAGTGGGTGTAAAACTGTGACCAAACTGGACCTTAAAGCACTAATTTTCCTGTTGTCATCTGGTTTGTTGTCATCCTTTCATCGATGTACACTCACTGTTCTCCAGCTGCCCCCGTGGTTCCTGTCCCATTATGCCCCATTTCCACCTGTGAGCAACTGCTCACAGCAGTGGTTGGGGATGCTGTCATTGTGGCTGTCATTGTGGTCTTCTCCCATCATTCCCTGCTATGCACCCTGTGAGCAGGGGCTCACAGCGGCATTGTCATCCCTGTTCTTCTTTGTGTTGTTGCCATCATGTCATTCTTGTTGTGTTGTTGTTGTGTTGTTGTTGTCATTAGCACCCTCGACCCCACCCTACAAGCAGAGGCTCATAGTGGTGGTCATGAGGGGCTGCCTCATTGGTTATCGGTCCTGTTGTGCCATCTTGCCATTGTTGCAGTGGTGTTTCCTGTTTCAAGGTGTGTGGGGTGGTTAGTGATGAGGTGGCAGGGTTGGGGCCATTTTGCATGCTTACCTTGTGGGTACCCTGCTACCCAGGCCTCCTGGTACCTCCATGGGGTCTGTTAACCACCAAAAAACCCCTCACATCCCATTTGGATGGGGAGGAGGGTAGTAGATGACCTAAAATAACTGAAAAGAACAGTTAGTACTCAAAAAAGCAAGAAAAGAACAATGCAAATACTTAATTTACTTTGTGTTGAGGAACCTCAGGCTCCTCAACATGGGTCAACATCAGTTTGCAGTTTGCTGTTGATGGAGCGGCATGCAAGCAGCGTTGGTGGCTGTTGATGGTGGACTTAGTTAAGTGGAGTTAGATAAGCCATGCCAACCTGCCCTTATGCAATAAGTCACATGTCATATCCATAACCCAGCAGTGGGCACACCTGACACTTCAACTTCATGTGCAATATCAACCAGGGTCTGACACATTCACATGCTCTCTCACTTCCACTCCTACCACCATCACCATGCCATCAACCATAACTCTTTTTCTTTTCTCATTCTATTCTTTTCTTACTAACAAAGTTTTTTAGATGCTAATCTTAACTATTGCCAAGGATGACAACTGGATGGCAAGGGGCAACAAAAACAATGAGACAGCACAAACAAATGATGAGGACAACACAAAGGGCAAGGGCAGCAGAAGAAGGGAAATGAAACGAGGGGGTGGGAAATGAAACAGCAGGGGGGGGCAGTTAGGAAATGGCAGGGAGGAGGGAAATGGAACGAAAAAGAGGCCCAAGAGACATCATTGATGTCTCTTGGGCCATAGGTATGTCTTTTCTGTTCTCATTTCTTTTCCTTTTCACTAATGAAGATTTTTAGATATTAATTAACTACTGATGAGACAACAGCCACAGCCACCACCCCAGCACCCAGAACCACTGCTGCGAACATGGGAATGGGAGCAACTACAAAATGGCAAATGGCAATGCCACCACCAAACCCAATGGACTCCACCAGAACAATAACAGGACGATGGGGAGACGAGGAGGAGGAAACAGAATGAAAAAGGCCCACAGGACATTGTCCATGTCTCTTGGGCCTGTAGGTAGGTTTTTTCTCTCTCTTTCTCATTTTACTGACAAGGCTTTTTAACTACTACCTTAAGCTACTGACAATGATGGAACAGCCCCTGCCCCTTGCCTGTGAGCCACTTGCTCGCAGGGTGGATTGTGGGAATGACAAAATGACAGGGAGGAGAAAAACAAAGAAACAGAGAGGAGGAAGGCAAAACAACCAGAGGAAGGGAAACAAAATGATGGGGAGGGAAATGAAATGACAGGGAATGGCGATGACAAAGAAGGAACGACACCCACCTCCAGCCTCATGAGCAACTGCTCATGGGGTGGATGTGGGTGGAATGGCAACAACAACAAGTAGCAACCAGGAATGGGGGCAAGGGATGATGACGAGGAACCAATAATGACAGGGGAGGTATGACAACAACATTGAGGGATAGGACAACAAGATGACAGGATAATGGGACAACAAGATGATAGGACAATGAGATGACAGGGTGATGGGACAACAAGATGACAGGACAACAATGCAGGATGGGACAAGAGGAGGAGGGGAACAATGACACAGGACAACAGGCCCAAATGACAACTAGAGTTGTTTGGACCCAGGTAATTTTTCTCATCTTTGTCTCATATTTTTTGTTTAAAATATACATAGTTAGTTTAAATGCAATATACTTAGAATTGTACAAAACCTGTGAGACCAATATCTGCTTGTACCTGCCTGACCTGTGGGATAGGTATGGGTATGCATAGTGTAACAAATTTCACTACTAAAAGTATGAAACTGATAAGGAAACTACACAGAGTGGATGAATAATTGCCATTCTTCCACTCTGAAAAAATTCAACCTGGAAAGAGGGTTGTTTTTTGCCCTTGATGGGATGAAAACCATCCCATAATCAGAGGGAGTCTCACAGTGTGAATTACCCCATTGAGAAGATGGAAGTCATCCTCAGGGACAAATTCAATGGGGTATGAATACCAGCCTCCTTCCCATGCCCTACTTTGTGGTTGAGAAAAACTTTGAAAAATATAATTTTGGATGATATCTAATCTAATCTGCATGACAAATTTATTGAAAGTCTGTAACTCTATTTTTTTCAACCGCTCTGTAGGGCCTGGCACAAAATGTTTGTCAACAACATCAGCCACAGTTACCAGTGACAGCGGACTGTCAATTGAAGTATAATTCACCGATGTCATGTGATCGTTCCAAATAAGTCGAAAAATATAAGGATGCAGCACGAAGGATCTACAACCAATGGATAAATAATGTGTATGCTAGGAAATGTGCTGAAAGCAATATATAGGAGCTTGAGACAAGCTGTTTCATATAAAATTAATTTTTGGAGATGATATTCATGAATTTGTCAAAATGCATGTTTTGTTGCAAACTCTTGGAATTCAACATGCAGAACTCAGTTCCATGCCAAACCCTTGTATATTCCACAACCCTATATGTGTGTAAATGGTTCTTATTGAGTAAATTTTATGTGCACCTCCCCAATCCACTCCTACAGCAGCTGCTTTAAAACCTCAAATTTGTGAAATGCTCTAGAAACCTTCTGACTCATGATTCAAGAGGTTTAGTTAATATAAACTCTTCTTATGCATGTTGAAATACAAGGGTTTGGCATGGAACTGAGTTCTGCATGTTGAATTCCAAGAGTTTGCAACAAAACATGCATTTTGACAAATTCATGAATATCATCTCCAAAAATTAATTTTATATGAAACAGCCTGTCTCAAGCTCCTATATATTGCTTTCAGCACATTTCCTAGCATACACATTATTTATCCGTTGGTTGTAGATCCTTCATGCTGCATCCTCATATTTTTTGACTTATTTGGAACAATCACATGACATTGGTGAATTATGCTTCAATTGACAGTCCGCTGGCACTGGTAACTGTGGCTGACATTGTTGACAAACATTTTGTGCCAGGCCCTACAGAGCGGTTGAAAAAAATAGAGTTACGGACTTTCAATAAATTTGTCATGCAGATTAGATTAGATATCATCCAAAATTATATTTTTCAAAGTTTTTTCTCAACCGTGAAGTAGGGCATGGGAAGGAGGCTGTATGAATATGGACAAATTTTGAGGTGTTTTCAATTCCTTAATTCATCCTTTCTGAGGGGGAATTTTCACAACTTTTAGGGTATGTTTTTCTCTGAAAACCAGATAATTTTTATTCTTTTTCAATGGCCATAAAGGATGAAAATTCTACCCAAACTGGATTACTTTCTACTCAATTCCTTCACCTCAGTGGCTGAAATACTGGATGATTTTCAACATCTGAGGGTCTCACAGTGCCAGTGGATGCATTCACGGTATTCATTATGGTGAATTGTACACAGGGGAGTTTGGCAAGCCATCCCTTCTGATAGCTTGGTTAGTGGTTTTGTTTGTCCATTCACTACTACCATCAGTTTCAGGGTGGTAGGACATGGACATCTTCAGTTTGACACTGGTAAGCTTGTGGAGGGCTGTCCAAAGTTCAGTAGTGAAGAGCAGGTCCTGATCAGAAGCAAGGTGGAGCATCAACCCATTTTCGCAATACCATTCATTGAAAAGCACAATGGCAATTTGGGTGGCAGTGTCTGTGGAGTGGGTAGCAGTGATGTGAATGTTGGCCCTGAGCAGGTCTGCCATGGTCAGGATGGTGTATTTCCCATGTTTTGTGGCTCTATTACGTAACGAGGCACGAGTAAAGGATTAGAGTTTAGTCTTTGGGTGAATGTCTGGCGTGGCACATGCTTCCTTTCCTCCATGCCACGACAACGCTCACCAGCATTCAGTGGGCAGTCCTGCCCCTGCTGTTTTTCTTTGAAAACCCTCCTTTATCCTCTCTAACTTCATTGAAGCCATACCAGTCCTAGTTTTTTATTTTTATTTTTTTTACAAGTCCACTACCTAATACTCCATGCCTCGTATTGAAAGAGATCTGGGACTCGAAGTCTGCCCCGACTTTACCAGTCCGCACTATGACCCCCTTCGCACCTTAATAACCAACACAGGTGCCACCGAAGAAGAAGCGGTAGCTCAACTAACCGAGGTTTGGAACCAAGAAAACCACGCGAGGAAGGAAGCCTGGGAACGACAACTTGAGGAAGACCAACAAGCCGCCGATGAGGAGGACCGTCTGGCAAAAGAACTAGAACAGAACGAACTAGATGCTGCCCACCGCGAACGTGAGAAGAAAAAACTGAAGATCAATGACTTCGACGTCAACTCCTCCGTTGGATCCTACATCACACCTCGCCCGTCCACCTACGCCATCAACAAGCTCGAGAATTTCGACTACGTTGAACTCTTCTACTTCACCCGGGAAGGATGCCTCGACGCCCTGAACAACCATCGCACAGAGGCCGACAACACGTACGGCCTTTCCAGGATAGACAACCTGGTTTCCCTACACTCCATTTCGGCGGTAAGAGCCTCAAAAAATGTCGTTCAAGACATTGACCTCACCTGGGCTCAAATGACGTACGCCAAAACAAGCTACCTCCAGCACCTCGGCAGTGCCGGATGGCCCCAGAAACACATCGATGCCCTCGCCCACTTCTTCATATCCCTTGAAGCCAGCTCGTTTCGCGGATGATTGCATGGTGAAAAGGTTCTCATTACATATCAAGTTCGAGTCCGACGCCACTGGCACGATCAACTCAAACAGGAAGGTGACGGGGGATTCAACATCGCGCTCATCGACCTAGGCTTACTAGAAACCATATCGAACGAAATCTGGGACGTAGTACATGCAGAAAGCAAGAGAGAGGTCAGTCCCCCTTTTTTCCCTGCAGTCACGTCACGCTAAACCAGCACACCCCAACCTTTTCCACATCCTCGGCTCTCTTCCCCGTGCTACACCCCCGTTTTCGTGCCACACCGGGATATAACCTTTCCTGCTACACCTTTTTTTTTGCTACACATGTTTTCTGCTATGCCCATGCCCCCCCCCATAACGCGTGCCATGCCCTTTCATGCCCACACGCTGCCCCTCGGGCTCGCTCGCCACACCCTGCTTCACCCGCTTCTCCCCGGCTCATCGCCTTGGCTCTTGACGCTTTTTGTCGCGTAAAATACACGATGCCTGCTTGGCCCCTCTTTTTCTCTCCTTATTTACACGATATGTACACGTACCTATGTACACTGGCATATGTAACAGATGCAAAGCTTTCATGAGGCCCTCATGCCCCCCCATGTCTCGTCTCCTGGTAGTAGCCGCAATAACAAGAGACGCGGCACGGAGCCTGAGTCGTCCAGGCAGTTTCGGGCACACCGTTCCCCATCTCGCTCCCCACCCCCATACCAGAGCTCCCCCCGAAAACGCAGAGCACACTCCCCCAACCATGTGTTCTCGGGGCAACAAAAGCTGTCTTTTCGTACAGGCGCAAGCATGCGAGTCCCATCCGCTTGCGCCATTTGCCTGGGAAGGTACCGTCATGAAATACACAAGTGTTCATCAGACACATTATGGAGCGGCGAAAAAGCCCGTTGCCAGAGAAACGAACAGGGATGCCTTGTCAACCCTGGCGGAGTTGTCGTCTGCTCCGATTGGCAACGCCCCTCCAGCTGTGCCAATTTGGGAGCTGCCCACTGTCACGAGTGTTCAGGGTGTGGAAAAAATGATCACGGAGCTCAGGACTGCCCTCGAACACAGAAAGAATAAGGCGCTCATGCCCTATCATCACGAAGCCTGGTGTCACCTACTCACAGAGCACCGGCTCCTTGACAAATACCCATTCATACCCCACAGCCTTCAATTCGGTTTCGATGCCGGTATCCGCTCAATTAGTTCCACCTTTACCCCTGATAATAGCCCCACCCTTTATGTACATACGAAACAATACCAAGAAATCATGGACCGGGAATTCAGTTCTGGAAGATACGTCGGGCCCTGTTCCAAAAACAAAATCGAACAGCTTCTCAGACCTTTCCAGTCGTCACCCCTCTCCCTCGTCCCCAAGCCAGGAAAGGTTGAAAAATATCGAGCAGTACATAATTTCTCTTTTCCACGAACACCGCAAGGTGATATATCCTCCATTAATTGCTCTATTGACTCTAACCTATTCCCCTGCACCTGGGGGACCTTTGCCACGCTATGTACACTCATTTGGCATCTCCCTGAAGGCTCACAAGCCTCAATATGTGACGTTGCTGAGGCTTACCGCACAATTCCCGTCCTCCCAGCCCAGTGGCCTGGTCTCGTTGTCAAACTACGAGAGCCCGATCAGTTCGCGATCAACACCAACGACAATTTTGGCCTCACCTCGGCAGGGGGTATCCACGGGTCAGTTGCTGATGCTGGAACCGATCTTTTTTGTGCAGCTGGTATTGGCCCACTCTCAAAGTGGGTCGATGACCACATTTTCTTCAGGATTCCATGTGAACACCTCCCAGCCTACAATGAAAAGCGTCAAGCATGGCACAGGCACATTACCACAAACGGAGGTAGGCTGCAAGACGGCTGCAGATACTGGTTTCAAGGGGAAACCATGCCTGATGGATGTGTCATGGAATTTGATGAAGACGCTGGCTCCCCTTTCCTCGACTTCTCGGCAGCATCGCCTTGTTCTGATCTTGATGCACTCTTCACCTATAGTGACGCAGACATTGATCGCCTGTCAGACGTTCTGGGAATTCCATGGGAAAATTCGAAGGCAATTCCCTTCTCCCATGTGGTCCCATACCTTGGCTTCACATGGGACATCAAAATGCGGACCGTTGCAATCCCATCAGAAAAGAAAAGAAAATACATCGACGCAATCGAGAGCTGGGCCTCACACCCCACCCATGTCCTCGAGGACGTGCAAAAGCTGTATGGAAAGCTGCTGCATGCCTCCCTCGTGGTCCCAATGGGTCGAGCTTACCTCACAAACCTGGAAGCCATGCTCGGCTCCTTCAACGGCCGTCCTTTCGTTCCCCACCATGCACCGCACGACACTGCAGACGACCTCCTCTGGTGGAAAGATACCCTCTTGTCCCCAATCCTCTCTCGTCCCATCCCAGGACCATCCGTCCTCGTTGATCTCCAAGCATATTCCGATGCCAGCTCTGGTGTCAGCATTGCTATCACCATTGGCAACAAATGGCGAGCGTGGCGCCTCCTCCCTGGGTGGAAATCAAGCAACCGTGACATCACTTGGGCAGAGGCAGTCGGTTTCGAACTCCTCGTTCGAATGCTCCTCACGTCTGAAATGCCAGGGACCCACCTCAAAATCTATGGCGACAACCGGGGAGTCGTTGAAGGCTGGTGGAAGGGCCGAAGCAGGAACCGGCCCACCAACACAGTCTTCTGCAGGATCCACAAGCTCTCAGCTGCTAGCAGCTGCGTTATCCACACTCATTATGTCCCAAGCAAACTCAACCCTGCCGACGATCCGTCACGAGGCATCTACCCCCCTACCTCCCTCCTCCTCCCCGTACTCCCCATCCCAAGCGAGCTCACACCCTTCATCACGGATTTCGACACAGGCCTGCCACTCTCTGAACTCCACACTCGTAAAAGCGGTCCTACACCTGACCCACACCCAAAACCTGCCTGTCGCTACCCTAAATCCCCAGAATACTGCACCTTTGGTGACGAACCCTGGCTCTGGTATGAGGAGCAAATCCGTGAAGTGGAAGACGAGCGATAGTCATGGCGGCAGGGACAACTCCCTCCCACCGGCCCCCATGTCGCCCGCCCCTGCAGCATATGGCATCAACCTAACCCCACAACCATCCCCCCTTCGCCCACATTGCCTTGGCCGAGAGCACCTTCGCCTCTGGAGACCGGCACAGGCATGATCAGCACAGGACAGGGAGGGACAGTTGGTCAATGTCACGGATGCAGACCTGGAACGTATACTAAATATCATGTCTCAGGCATGGGAGGAAGGAACTCGAGAAACTTACGGCTCAGGCCTACTCGTTTTTCACATCTACTGCGACAACAAGGCCATACCAGAGCCACAACGAGCCCCTGTCAGTAAAGTCCTCCTCTCCGCTTTCATATCCGAGCTTGCAGGGGCATACTCAGGGAAAACTATCTCGAACTACGTCTATGGTGTCAGAGCATGGCATGTACTTCATGGTGTGATGTGGCAGCTAAACGAGCCAGAGACGAAGGCCCTCCTCACAGCAGCCTCCAAACTCACCCCCCTGTTGTCGAAACGAAAAAAAAATGCCGCCCATACACACCCAGCTACATGACGAAACTGAAAGGACAACTCAACCTGCAAGTTCCCCTCGATGCTGCGACCTTTGCCTGCCTAACCACTTGCTTCTATGCTGCCGGACGAGTCAGTGAGTTCACAGTGACAAGGCTCGATGGTTTCGACGCAGCAAGACACTCAACTCCGGCCAACCTCAGACAAGAGAAAGACCGTAATGGGCTACAGGTCACCGTCCTTCATCTTCCATTCACTAAAGCATCCCCCGAAGGTGAGGATGTCTCCTGGGCATGCCAAAACGGGCCCACAGATCCCTGCGAAGGTCTCGAGAACCACATGCAGGTCAACCAGCCGCCGATAGATGGTCACCTCTTTGCCTACAAGTGGAAGTCGGGGCATCGACCACTAACCAAGAAAACTTTCATCAACCGTCTAGCCCAGGCAGCCCGGGATGCTGGAGAAGACCCCCTGCAGGGTCATGGAATTCGAATCGGCTCCACCCTTGAGTATCTCCTCCGTGGAATCTCACTGGAGACCATGAAGGCCATTGGACGATGGGCAAGTGATGCATTCACCCTATATCTGCGTAAGCATGCACAGATCCTTGCACCGTACCTACAAGCGTCCCCAGAGCTTCACCGTGCCTTTGTCACCAACACAATGCGCGTCCGCTGACACTCCCCCTAAACAGTAAGCCAATCATCTGCCTCCTAACACAATGGGTGCCGAGACTCACTCGACGTGTCGCCAGACTCCTTATGTATGGGTTTCGCAGCTCGTCTCGCCCTGTTAGGTCTGTTTTCCCACTTCGCGGGTCGGGAAGCGCTACGCGCTTTCACCCAACTAGCTTACACTGTCTTTACCTAATGTTAACACACATCCCTGTGTCCTCTACCTATGCACCAATGCCTAAGTGATTGCTCAAAGACCTCAGGGGGTGGCCCAATGAAATCTAAAGCCACTGTATTGAAGTGGTCATCAGGAACTGGTAGGGGGAGTAGAGGACTGGTGGGTTTGGAAGTGTTGCTTTTGTTTCACTGACATTTGGTGCATAATGGGATGTATGTATGCATTCTCAAGATCTCGGTGCATGTTTGGCCAGCAGTAGGAACCCTGCAAGGACTCATAGCTTTTGTCAAAGCCAAAGTGTCTGAGTGTGTCATGAGCAAGGTTGTAAAGGAGTTCACGAACATGTAGGTCATGCAGGATTATGAGTCAGTGTCCAACATGTAGGAGTTTATCAGTGAGGGTTGCCCCTTTGATGTTCCCCATACTGATGTCCTCGGTGTTTGGCAAAGTTGTCTGTTTCATAGCCAGTTGTTATTGCATTGAGGAGTCATTGGTCAGCAGCAATGTTCAATATGCCCATGATAGGTGGGGTCAGTGTATTGTGCATGTATGCTATTGTGCAGGCTGCTAGGCAGGCATTGGGAACTGTTTCAGGCATCTGAGATAAGGCATCGGTGGTGGTATTCAATTTGCTGTGGATGTAGGTGATGGAATAGTCAAAGTCTGCAAGGTACATCGACCATCTCATTTGATGCCTCAACATCTCCTTCTGCAATAGGAAGTACTTGAGTGTTCAGTGGTCAGTATAGACCTCAAATTGGGCACCAAGGAGGTGGGATCTCCATTTCTTCAACAATTTGACAATAGCAAGAAGTTCTTTTTTGTGAACTGGGCAGTTCTTCTTGGTGTCAATTGAGTTGGTAGGAATTGTATGCAATTGGGCAAGCTGTTTCCCAAGTTTTGCCAAAACTCAGAATGGTGCTGGTGTGGTGATCACTTTTGTCAGTAGTTGTAAGGGGACACCTTGGTAGTGTTCAAGGGTTCAGTCCATCGGACCGAAAAAAAGACTGAAACTGGACTGAACTAGACTGGAAAAGACCAGACCAGTGGTCTATTTATGGACTGGTCTTGTGCAGTCCAGTTAGCAGTCTTTCCATTTTGAAAAATATTAAAAAACTGCAAAAAAACAGGTTTAAACCAGTCTAAACCATTCTTATCGTTGAAACGTATGTTGGACCACATTTTCACATATAATGCAGTGAATTTGAGCTTTGGTCCATAAAAAACGGTTAAGAATTGAGCAAGATATAACCAAATCCATTTTTGTATGAGGATTTTGCCATATCAGACTAACATTGATTGTATCTTACTCATATGTTGATCATTTGCATGATTATACTTGTGAACATGGGACCAACATGTAGCATAATATTGCCACCATCTGTCAATGTAGGGTAGGCATCACATAATTTATGGTTGTCACATTACATTTCTGTGTTGTGCCCAGGTCATCAGTAGATGTACTTTTGTTTTGGTCATAGCTAAGCCAAATCTGAATGGAATCTCTTAAAAGTTGGATCAAACAACGGGGATTTACAAGGCCCATAAGTGTACATAATTGTATTAAGGTTTTAATAAATGGTTGTTAAGATATACATGCTTATATTTATACAACAAATTTTATGACAAAAAACCGGTCTTAGGTGGTCCAGTTCAGTCCTCCCAGTATTTGGGTTGGTCCTAAACCGATTCCAGTTGCGGTCTTTTAATTTTTGGGCAAAAGACTGGACTGGACTGAATCCTTAAACACTACACCTTGGTAAAGCCCTATGACACTCTGAAAACTCCTACAAAGTCCTACAAAGCCTGCGAAACTACTTCAAAGCTCGCTGCCTTACTCGGCTCCCTTACCTGCCTCATGTGATGGCTCCACAATGGGCCCCATTGTCTGACATGTCCTTAGGACACACATTACATGTCTGCCTTGTGTATTACAGTATATAAGAGTAGTCCCCTAGCAGGGGAGTCCTTAGAGTTTTCTCTTTGGATTTCCCTTGCTAGGTTAGTAGCCTCTTAACCTGCATGATGTTTTATGTTTATATATAATAACTTTGGATTTCCCTTGCTAGTATCAAGTTGCAACTCGGAACTGAAGGTTGCCCTTACAGAAGAAAACACTCTCTCTAGTGGACTGAAGGCTAGTAGGGTTCTATAGTCAGCATGAATAGTCCATGAAAAAATCTCAAAACCCTACCATGAAGACTGACACCAAACTACACAACAAACAGATCACAAAGGTTGAATCCACGAGTCATGGTTTTGACATTGTCCTTCAACAAATCCTTGACAAAATGACCAATATTCGAAGCAGGTTACCCCCTAGGGTGCTCCCAAGTGTGGCTAGTCCAGGCTCCGAAATCTTAGGCCCTGACTGCCATGATTCCACAAGCCAATGTGGAAGTGGCGCAAACTATGCAGCAGGGACATGACACCTTAAACCAGCAACCCCAAACAGTTTTTCGGGAGATTGTGCAAAGGGTCGTGCCTTCCTAAATTCATGTGAACTGTACCAGACCCTCACACCCCACCAATTCACAGACAACAACACAAAGATCATGTGGGCATTTTCATTCATGAAAAACAACCATGCCGCCCATTTTGTCAATCAACAGATGCGAAATTATTAGACAATCAGCAGCCTACCCTATTCCATGTGGCAGGACTTTGTCACCGAGTTCATTAATGAATTTTGCCTGAAGAACAAAGTACAAACATCACAAGCAGAACTCAAGACCTGCAAGTACCACCAGGCATCGAAGACTGTCAACAAATATGTTGACAAATTTCGTGAACTAGTTGAATTAGCACAATACTTCAAAGGCACCCATATCGTCATGAAGTTTCGACAGGGACTTAATCTGAAGATCCAGGACTATGTTGCCTGTCTCACAAATGGGCACCCTGCAGATGATGCTCCCAAAGAATGGTATACAGCAGCCATCCTCTGCAACAAGAATTGTATTGCTAACAAAGTGTTTAAAGCTTCATCACAGGCAAC
>QMFE01001785.1:0-20040 GCA_003314665.1 Tricholoma sp. MG77
CACTGGTTGAGCACCCTTCCCGTTCCCCGGCAGATGGTTCGCTAATGCCATAAGGCGTGGATCCCCATCTGTCCAGAGTCACCGTCTTGCCACAAGCCAACCAGCTATGCGTACCCGACACTATGATCGGAGCCGGAGTTATTTCGCCCCCACCAACCGGGACTACTACCTGTGACTAACGTCCCACCACATGTCTGTCATGCTCGTGGGAGTCGGGTATCCTGTCACTACTCGGGGTAAACCCCATTCATGTCGGATCGTTATCAGCGCCATACCCGATCTTATCGTCCCTTATCCTTTCGGACCCTTTCGGGCACTAAGCTTGGGGGGTGGATCTTCCACGATCTCCGGTGGCTTTTTAAAGTGGTTCTCACCCACGGATTCCATTGATCGGATCATCAGAAACTTCACCAACGGTGCCAGTATCCCAGCTGCTAACCGGCTTTACCAAGGCCGGACCGATGTTGACGACGCAAACCACATGCCCCGGTTTCACTTCCCACGTCAGGATCAAGATCCATCGGCAGGTCACCCTGGGTCGACTACATGTGGACGTCGTGGCCTTTAGAGGACTCAGGCCCCAGGTAACCGCATTGTGAGGGAATCGAACCCCCAACCTTTTGGTGGAGCATACCCACCACAGCAAAGTAGTGATTAATGAATGCTGTCCCGGTAGCGGCATTGACCATCGACATCTCAGTTCGTGAGGGATTGGGGAGCCGAACGGAAAGGGAGCATGTAGAACTAGATGAAAGACCGACATGAGCAGGAGGGGGGAGCAAGGCGACAGGCTCCAGAGCGGGTGCACGATAGGGAAACTGTGCCTGTACAGCTCTAGCCTTGGGGGGGATGGTCACATCAGCAGTGGCAGGGTTTCGAGGGGGGCAGGGCTTTACATACCCATGGGAGGATACCCTGGATCTCTTCTGCTGTCCGCACATCCTTGGAACGCTCTGTTGGAAGAGCGTGCTTCACCCCTCCAGACACCGCGCCATGGGCATCGTGCCCCGTGCCATGGAAGAGGCCGTCACGTCGCCGTTTCGAGAGCTTCGGCTTGGTTTTGGTGGTGGCACGAGTGCCCTTGTGTTCTGTCTTCTTGCCTGGAAGGACACTGAATGGGGTTGGGAAAAGAGTGGTGAGTGGGAACGGGAACAGTGGGGAGAGGCAAGGGAACGGACCTGTCCCAAGCTTGGCAGTTTGCGCTGAACTCTCGCAGGCATTGCTTGAGGTCGGCGACGGTACCTTTTGGGTTGAGGAAGAACTCACGGCACCACTCTTGAAGTTCGGGCTTGTGCATCTTCGTGCTGGGAAGGAAAGGTTGGTGAGTGTTTCAGAACCACTGCTGCCAATGGTCACTTACATGGAGAAGTAGCGGGCCTGGGGCTTGCCGTCCTCGCCAACCTCGCCAGGGAAAGGGAGCAAGTCGGATGCCAGCTCAGGACCACAGACAGGGCCAACCATGACAGGTTTGGAACAGGTGAGGAAGCGGGAGGCAAGGTAGTAAATGAGGGAGATGCCGAGTGCCAACGTGACAAAAAGCTTCAGGCCTAGGTCGGGGACGGCAACGACGACAGAGAGGAAGACGAGCGCAGCAACGAGTGCGAGGTCGGTACACTGCACGGTTGGTGCCAGGGGGTCCCAAGCAGTGGGGTCGGCAGGAGGGCGGAAGCCGCCATTGATCGAGACATCGGCGAGACGGTCACGAATAGCGCTAGGGAGGGGCGGGAACGCCGTGAGCCAAGAGCGAGAAACAGAAAATCACAGCAAACGTGGCAGACGGTCGTCGGAGCCGAAAACCGTCTGATGAGGTGACAGTCGGCAAACGCCGCACGATCGAAACCGTCCTTTCTCGGAGGGAAGTATAATCCGATCACACTTTCTAACATTGAATTTTTTTTGGAAAACGTCTACAATTTTCAAAATAGCTGTCATCCTATAAAGCAAATAGTGTATCAAACAAATCGAATATGCTAGGTATGAAGGTGACAAGTGCGCATTAGGAAAGCATGTGGCGCTAGTAGAGTACAATGGTATATCAAACAAATCTAAGTACGAACCAAAGGAAACAGGTATGTAGGTGGGAGAAAAGGGATCATGGAACAATTGTGCGACATATGTCATCCGCGCTGGCAAAGCGCCAGGGTCCTACCTCTTCGCCTCCGAACAACAGTGGCCTGTTCTTCAGGTCTTCCCAAGTAACTGACTGCTCCTTCGCATACTCCAACAACTGTATATCTCTTGCATACAGATCAACATCATGATCTTCCATCTGAGACGATACATCGGTGGAAGTTGATGAACTAGGAGTAAGGCCAGGCATGAGGCCAACTTTGGTGAACGATACGGAGGGAGCTGGTGCATTCTCAAGTGGTGGGGAGCTTGGAACTGCATCCAATACGTGTGCACTTGGATGAGTGTTTGGCTGCTCCAGCGCTGCACAAATAGTGTCGTAGTTGTTGGGAATGGATATCGCAGGTGTTAGACTTAGATGTTGGCCTGGCTGGCGTCGGTATAGCCTTAGGAGGGTGTAAATTTGTGGCTCTGCTGCATCGCCCTTCGAAGATTGCACACGAGTTACACTTGACAAATAGGGGTCTGCCTCGACCATGAGAGCAATGTGAGATGCTCGGAAATGTAGAAGAGGGGAGGGCCGATGCTCCATGTTATCGAAAACAAATACGTAGGGATCATACCGTGTCGGGTTGTGCATGTGCATGCGGAACGGACCAGCCTGGACAGGTATGTATTCATATTCGTCGATGAGCTTGAAACAGTGCCGTGTTAGGAAGTCCGCAAAGCCAAACGTTTCCAACAGTACTCACCTGGGGTAATGTTCGACCGGGATCACAACCCCCACGTGCAAGGGTTTCCTCTCGCATAGCAAAATTACGATGCTCGTGCTCGAGCAACAACTCTCTTTGTTGTTTACTAGGCACAAGTACGAAGCGCCCCGAATCGTACTGGCGATGGTGAGTTGGACATACTACACGGAACACATGAGACGAAGAAGATGACGATGAAGCTGCCACTCACAGCAAATGAGGTTTGAGGGATCGTCTTTCCTGAAATTGGACAACGCAGGCCCCACGCGGCGAATCCAATCAACCTACCAATTCATGCATGAAGTTCAACCATTTGCGAAAGTCAAATAGTCTCACTTACTCGACCTTGATCGCCAGACTTTCTGGCGACGATGTGAGCCACATCAACAGGGTCCATGCCACACAAGATACAGACCCCACCATCACGAGAAGAGATGCTGACTTTCCAGGATTCAGATACGACACTTGAGCCGTCTACAGTGGTTAGCGGCATCTGTGCAAGAGCTGTTGCAGACGAGAAACTATAGCGTTCAAAAGAGAATGTCGAATGTGAGACATATTTGAACCAATCGTACACGTGACACTGGCTATTTTCGGCATTTTCAAGTGAACGCTACTGTAACCTTCTTAATTATAACAATTTGTCACGTCATGATAGGCATTTGCTGTGTTAATTTTCAAAACTAGGTGCCGTCGCGGGCGCCGGCGAAAACCTTGCTTGCGAATATTAGAGTCTGTGTGGCAGAGGTGAAAGCATCGTAAGCGGGGGCTCATTCAGCTTATGTAAGGGATGTCGGTTCCTGACTCGTCGTGTACTGACCTACTGTTTTATTCATCCGTTCACCTGCCCTCTGTCTTGACTGTCCGTCCATCACTTACACAAATTGATGCAACATCCGGTGCCAAATGCTGACACGAAATAACACTTGCTTGCGTGGCGGGTGAATCCTTCCATTCTTTGGAAGGAGATTGTATGTGAACGTCAACTTGTGCGCTTGCCACCATCATTCCACGACAAACGCGGATTCATCTGGCGGATTCAATTGTGACCCCAAGCCTACTTACGATACCATTCCAGTGTTTAATGTACAGATTCTGGCACTAAACTACTGGTGACTCACGGTCTGGTCCAGAAGCATTGGCAGAATCATGGACACTGAAACTTTGTGGCTGACCTTAAACTTGAAATGCATTTTATAAACGTTAAGACCTGCCTGCGAAATTGGATTTCTAGATCTTGTGTCAACATGCAGGTATTCCTCCTTCCAACTCCGGACTCGCGTAAATGGCGTCTAGTCAGCCTACTGGCTAAGGATTGTGCGCACGAACGATTCGTAATTTACGTTGCCATCCCTAACACAAGGAAGAATATCAGCATTATCTACTGCTGAAGCGATTGAATACTCACGCGCCAACCTGTACCCCTTTCATTAATTCATCCACTTCTTCATCTGACATTTTCTCCCCTAGTTGTGTCAGTACATACCGCAACTCTCCCGCACCAATGAAGCCATTCCCCTCCTTATCAAACACCTGAAATCCGCGAATGAATTCCTCTATATAGTGAAGGATAGCAGAACGTCAACCAAGCAAACTACATAGCACATAGAAGTACACTATACCTGGTGTCCCGGCAGGCTTGAAGCCATCAGGTCGGTTGAGGATTGTTAAAAATGTTTTGTAGTCAACTGTGAAACCAATTGAGTTACATCTCTCGAACGTGTACTACGTACCATCTCGTGGAGCACCCGCAACAATCTCCGCCACCTCCGCCTGTGTAGGATTCTGCCCCAGAGCACGCAACAAATCTCCGAGAATATCACGGGCTACAGCACCAGTGCCCCTTTTATCAAACAGCGCGAAGGCTTCTTTATATTCTGTAGCTAGGTTACTTTTAAACGAACCATGGCAGTTATGGATAGTGCTGACCGGCGTTGTCGCTCTACAACGGAATCACACACGATCAGACAAGCTACTTTCGGTAGTATACTGACATACCATAGAAACGCGTCGTGGAGTGTAAATGAGAGAGAGACGACTGAGCAGGATGGATTGGGTTGTATGCCCTTGTTTTAAACTGATGCCTGTACCAAGCTCTCCTTCAAGTTGACTCTGTCATGGTACGTACTATGTAGAATTATATATCCCTGCTTTAACAGCGTGATATAGGACGTAGATCCCTTGGCAGACACTATTCCACCCCGCCATACCATTGAATCCGACGAAGAAGAGGACGAATATAATCCTATTGACACCGAGGCAACAGTGGAACCGAATCAAACCATAGATGTCAAAGTAATCGGAGACTTGCCACAATTACAATCCCTGGTTATTGCCACAGGCGATGTTGCGAACTTTTGGGCTAAAGGTGCAAATCTAGGAGAGCAGAGTGGTGCGATATTCGTCAATGGGATCCAAGTGCGTTTTTTTGACTACGATATAATATTTTACTTGGGATCTAGTGACACTAGATTAGGTTGGCCTCGCGTTCCGTCCGGCATGGACCAAGGCTATTGTCATAATTTCCGAGGCTTTTACAAGGTTACCGTTGTGGGCAATGTTTCGTTACGCACTCACAATCATCGATACGCTAAAGCCCGCCAGGTGAGCACTACGACATTGGCATAAGAGTGACGACTGATTGCCGATTCTATCTACTAGAGTAGCGCTCCTTGACACATACCCGGTTGCAACATACATTACCGTCGCTCCTATGCCGTTTCAAGATGCACCGATACGGTTTCTCTCAACCTCGTCCCTCAACTGCCCCCTCGTATGTACATCCCATGATGGTGCATCCACCGTCCTAATCTTTTATTTCCTTGTAAAGCAACCCAAACCATTATCTTTCACTCCTCCAAACCTTCTCCAAACCACCTCCGCTGCTTTCCTCTCTATCCTAAGCACTTCCTTCGTCTCGCCGGGCACAGTCATTCTTGTCCCCTCGCTATACGCTCCCCATCCGCAACCCAAGGTGCTTTCGCCATCCAATTTCTCACATCTTTCCGAGGACAGGCTTGAATGGTCACAGGATGCCATGAGCGCCGCACAGGAGCTGCTGTTCGCTGTCGTAGGTCAGCCTACCCTACCAAAGTGGGAGAACCTGAAGGGAAAGGGTATCCCGACCGCAGGGCAGAAGAGTAGTATCGGAGAAGGCAGTATGTACATATAACAACTACTAATACAAAAACAGCCTTTCACATTCCAATGCAACGTGAAAATTTATTCAACAGCTTTATGTTTCTAGTAATCGGGTATAGGAAAATATTGCACATGTTCATTCAAGTAAACTTTCTTCGTTATCGCACCGGAAAGGCCCCAGGAATTGGTTGCCTTCTTTTCTCTGGATGATGAAAATATGTCCCATACCTCGAAGTCCTTGATGGTGATACTGGGATCGTCGGAGTCACTCCACCACTGTCCTCATCCCTATCCCCGTCTATAACATTCGCGCTGCCCCCGTCGCCACTAGGTCCTGCAATCGAACCGTCCAGTCCACCATTATTCCCAATCCCATAGTCTTCCTCATCGCTATCTTCATCATTCTCCAGCCAATCTCCATCGTCTGGCAACATGATCACCCCAGACGCGACATCAAAGCTCAACCGGTGGTTCCCATTACCGCTACCAGATCTCAAGTGTCGTGGGCGCATATCTTCCCATGGATTGCTGCTGATCGCTACATGTACAGGATCCTGATCGATGCCGTTTGCACTCGATGATCCTGGTGTCCCACGACTGAAATCACGACTTGCGCCACGATTACGCACCATGCTGGGTCGTTTCCGTAGCGTTAGTACAACAGCATCGTTGACCTGACCGACGCGAGGAACATCGGTACGATGGTCATTGTTCACGAGTGCCTGACCCTTCTTAAGAGGAAGCCAAGGCTCCGGTAGAACGCCGTTGAGTGCTGGGTGGCCATATCGCCGTTTCCCCGTACTAGAGAGTCAGTGAGAACTCGCCCTTATGCAGAGATCGAACCGGGGGATTACGTACTTGAGGACTCCGTTATACCAGTTAGCCATCGGAGGTTGGGACTTGAATCAGAGGCGTTTAGCGGATATGTAGAGCCAAGAAAAGTATTACACACATAATCTGTGCGTTCGTCCTCGGGTGCAACATATAGCGTATCGTCATGTTGTGCATAGCGCCGTTTGTTCAGATTACTGGAAGTCAAGTTTTCCTTCAGCACCCCCCCTAAAATCCAAAGTAAAAAATACCCGCCTCTGAGACCAAGTAACCGGATGGCCAGCCCTCAGCCTCACAACTTCCGCCGTCTCCTCCCCGCGCTGCACCTCAAACACCGAACTGAGGCTCACATATTTGCTCAGTGGCGCGAGGTTCTTATTGATATACCACGACCACACCACTGTACCTACTAAAAGGGGCATAAGGAGCGACGAGAGAATGTACGACTTCATCAGCGTAAAGATGCCAATCATGAAGAGGAGGAAGATGACGACGCCCCAGATAAGGCGGTTGAACGTGATAGGCCAAGCTTGACCTCGAGATTCATAGGGTTTGTAAAACACTGGGATTACACAGTTGAGACGAGCAGGAGGGCAACGAGCGGAGGGCGCACCGAATAGTAACTTGTATTTATACACTATATATCCAACTCCGAAGTAGATAGCCCCAAAAACGACGATAAGGGGCTGCACGACGCTATACAGCATGGTGATGACGAACATAAGGATTGCCTGAGGGTAGACAACACCATAGTTGATCATAGGAGGAGCATTGAGCTCAGCGAAGTCTGTTGGGCTATCAGAATCAATAATATAGCCAAAAGATAGTTTCGTACCGCGTGGCGTTCGAGTATGGAAGATGCGGAAAAAGAACCGTGGTATTACAACGCCAAGATTGAGAAGCTGCAACGGCATGATCCCAAAGCCTGGTGCAAATTCTAAACATAAAATTTGTAGAATACCGTTGCGACCTCACCTTGCAGAATGACATAAGATAGAAAGAAATGTCTGTTAACATTTAGCCAGCACGTCATCAAAAAAGCAGAGAAAACGGCACCTTGCTCTTCCAGCCGACAGCGCAATTGCGAGTTTTTCTGGCACTTTTGCCGGGGAATTCGCCAAATCTCGTACGAGCTGCCAATATGTGGTAGCAACGAGGAAGATGAAAACGACGCTGAGTAGAAGGAATAAGAAATATCTGATACACGACAAAATTAGATGTAGAACTGCGCATCATGACAACAAGAACAGACTTCTTAAGCAACGAATACTCAACCCAACTCCTGGCACGAAATCCCTGGACATATGTCAAAGCTGCAATCCAAAATTCAGCTACACGTTCTGCAGGGATTAGACAATGAGTTCACCCTCCAGTATGAATGGCAACAGTGCATTTAATGTGATCATCGCCGCGCTAGGCAAGGAATTTTGCACAATCGCACGAATTTTATCGTTGCGATCAATGATCAATCCCAACCACGGCATGGCCCTCTTGATCTCCTTGTAACTTAGTAAACTTGCCAGCGCTGCGACAGGGAAGATCCAAAAGAATAGCAACAAACCCATGCACACGAGGACAAAAATATCCCGCGAACGAATGTTGGCTGTAGACGGTGTCATGTTTGACCAGACGATATCACGGGGCTCTGGGGCAGGATATGTCGTCAGCTCGGAGGGATTTGGGGCATGCGAGACTTGAACGGCGATTTGCTAGAAACCCATAAGCATAATCGCAGAAGGAACGATGGATGGTAAGTCATACCGCGCTAGACATCTTCTCAAACGTCACGAACGCCGCCTGCGTAGCCTTGAATTTGCCAGTCCTCCTCCTTTTCTTTACGAGTTCATCCGCCTCCGTGAACTGCCTCTCCAAATACTCTAGAGCATCCACCTTGGGCTGGAACCACCCGGGCCTTAAGGTTGGTCTCTTACGATGAGGCACAACCAATCTCTGCCGCGGCAGCCCATCTTCCACATCCGCATGCATTGATGGTACGAACCCAATATCCTCTGGATCATATTCCTCCACTGAGCTCGGATTACCCACATAAACGACCCATGCTTCTTCCAAAGCCAACAGCGCCTTGGTTCGTTTTTCTATCAATCTTTTCAGGCTTGATGCCTCCCTACATACGGTCACACTCTCTACTGCCAAACCCATATTCTCAAAATACTCTGCTAGAGGTCGTTCGCCTTGGAAGTGGCGGGGGAGATTGGTGACCAAGACGGTGCGCGCAGGTATGGAATGAACAAGTTCCAGAGAAAAGAGTTGCCTTGACCGTATGAAGCGTCGGTAGTTCTGGTAGATGAAATAGAGAGCGAGGATTGTAAATAAATAAGTGAACATAAGATGGACGGAAAGATACGAGTCCGCGTCATTGATGAGATCAAGCCAGTCCACGGGTAAACTATAATTTCCGGAAGATGCAGAAAAAGACAGGAGCTTGGGCCAATCACCCCCATCATCAGGCCAATCGGTGTCGTCATCCGATTTGTTGTGCTGGAAATAAGTAATAGTTAGAATAAGTCACCATAAATGCCGTGGCACATACTGTCCAGTTTACTGGCATAAGAATCGTTATTGCAAACAGAGAACACACGGTAAATAGATAAAATCCCATTTTGAAGAAGTTAAGAAGCTTGAGGCAGTAGGATTAGAATAAACCTTTCGTGTATCATACTAAAACTCACCACTGCTGCATCCAGACCCACAATCTGCAGGACGGTAAATTCAGAGGTACGAATGGTAGGCATTATCCAGCCAAAGAAAGCTTGGTGTGCGTGCGCTTCATGAGGCGAGAAGCCTGGACTGCCTAAATATGATTTTACAGAGAATGAACTGCTTAAATTGACGCACCTTTGAGTTTTGTCCTTGGAGCAAAAGATAAAGGCCAGCGAGTGCGGCAATACGAGAAAAGAAAGAACGAGACTATGCCAACAGTAGCAGAAATGACTAATTGAGTCGTGAACCATGGACCTTCGAATTTTTCTATAGTAGATGTGAGTTTGTTTACCAGGGAAAGACGCAGAGACTACACACGCATAGGAGGAAGACCTGGTGGAAGCCGATTGTCATCGCCATCACGAGGTGAAAGAAACGAGCTCATCATCGTGCTCGACATCGTTCCGAAAGGTAGTAGCTGGTCAGACATCGTGATGTTTGTCAGGGACGTCCGAAGCAAACACAAACATTGAAATTCTATGTTTTTCCTTTCACGATGCGCAAGAAGAAACTTTCGACCATTCCTAATTCGCCACTTATGCAGACCACTATCGAACGATGTAAAGCCTCTCAATGACAAGAAAAATGCTCGGTTACTTCGGGTCGTCGAAAAACGCGTTGAGGAAAGAAAGCGACTTCTGGCAGACGTACAACGATTTAACTAAGTTGCGAGTCACTGCTAATTATCATTGCCCAGATCTCAGAGGAAATGTCGTCTCCAGAAGACATATCTCGTCTGAAACTAATCAAGGAGTCAGAACCTCTTCAGGCAGCATGGGACAACTGGTTACAAATACGCAATGTGCTCTTTCCTTCTGCTCTTCCCTTTCCACGCTAATAACAACTCTCGTAGTAGCTCCTGGATGAAACAAATGTTCTACTCACCGACAAAGATGAGGCAATGCGAGTACTTGCTGCCGAGGAGCACGATTCCCTCTCCAAATCCCTTTCCGAAATCGTCGAAACCATATTCCCCACTCTCCTCGCTCCCACTTCAACCACCCCACATCTATCAGCATTGATAGAGCTAAAGTCTGGGGTAGGAGGCTCTGAGGCCAGTTTGTTCCTAGCTGATCTCTTGCGCATGTACCTCCGGCTCGCAAATGGACGCCGCTGGAAGGCGACTGTGGTTGCTCAAAATGATTCTGACGGGGGTGGAATCAAAGATGCCATAGTCGAGATCAAAGGTGAAGGCGCATACGATGCATTGCGTTGGGAGAGTGGTGTACATCGCGTACAGCGCGTTCCTGCCACTGAATCAAGCGGAAGAGTGCATACAAGCACTGTGGCCATCGTCGTATGTTTCTCCACCCGTGTTGGAGAAGATAATACTAACCCTAACTAGGTTCTCCCACTTACGGAAGACACGGACTCACAACACGAAGACCTGTTTTCCCTGGGCGACGTCAGAGTTGAGGTTATGCGTGCCCGAGGCGCAGGAGGTCAGGTATGCCACATACCATTGGTGTCTCAGCTACCTATATTCCAATCAGCACGTCAACAAAACTGAATCCGCTGTCCGACTAACACATATACCCACCGGAATAACTGTCTCCATGCAAGACGAGCGAAGTCAACATCAAGTACCTGTTTCCCTGTATGAGATATGCCATCATTGCTAATAACAAATCTAGAACAAGCGTCGTGCGTTCCAAGTATTGCGTGGCAGGCTTCTAGACCAAAAGCTCACCCGTGACATCGCCGAAAGACGCGCGACACGCCAACATCTTGTTCCCACCGCTGACCGGAGCGAGAAGATCAGAACCTATAACTATGCACAGGTAAATGCATCTTAGCGCTGGCTAGCGAGTTCTCATCGTCTGTAGCAACGGGTGACTGACCACCGGATTGGCCTCACACTGATGAACCTCGGCTCTGTGCTAGAAGGTGATGGCTTAGAAGATGTTCTCCATGCCTTAAAGAGGGACTACCACGAAACTATGATGGAAGACATGCTCCAAGAGGAATAGAATATAGAATACACGAATAGCCCAGAGGATGTACTTACTGTGTGTTGACTACCAAATAAAATAACGCATAATGTACACCCGTCTCAGAAATTGTAGCTCCCTCACATGACGACACACTTCTGGTCAGGATCTATCCCCATCTCTTCCAACTGTTCCTTACTTGCCTCCTTCTCATTCTCCTGCAGCTTCTCTTTGGACTCCATCGGAAACCAGTCCTGCATAAAATTCATCAAGGCCCAATCTACATTCGCTAAAGACAAAATCAGTACCTTCGTCTAGACAATAGGGGAACATACGGAGCTTACTTCGATTGGCAATCAACACACTCGGCGCCCTACACATCGGGCAGTTCGCGTTGCCCCGCTTCTGCATCTTTACCAAGCACCTCACACAGAATAGATGACCACAATTCAGGCGTATCGGCTTAAACGCGATGCTCGTGCAGATTAAACAAGTATAATCATCCAGATGGGGTATAACAGGCAACAACGTCTCTCCGATGGCTTGCACAAACAAGCGCGGAAGCGACGGCGACTGCGTGCGCAACATCAAGGCGTGGGGTTCAGGAAGGGCAGTACGCTTTGCGTGTTTCTTGAGAATTTTACGCGTCGCTTCAGCGTTGGCAAGTTGAAACTAGAAAAATCGTAATTAGTCAAACCGCAGAATATGAACGAGTTAACTCACCTTCTTGATATTTAATATGAACACATTGGTTTCCAAGAACATCTCAAGCGCATCCGGACTGTTCGTCTTCTTCAACATTCTTTGGTCGCCAAGACCCCTCTGTGTGACCCGCTCTGCAAACAACTTCAGTCGATTTTCACTCTCCTCCACTGATCTTTCACCACGTTGCACCTCGGCCACATTCTCAAAAACCTCGGCCTCTGTATACAACTGGAAGATCTGTCTCCAAATGTACAAGTCGCTCTATTGACGTTAGTATCTTCAAATAATCGGGATTACTTCTTAAGAAACGCACCCCACGGATGTTCGACGATACACCTACTACGCCAGGATTTGAGGTGGCTGAGAATGGGTGAAAAGATTTCGAAACCGACGATGCAGGACGCGCAGAATCGCTGATACTCCGAGACAACTCACACAAGGTGTCAACGAAATCGGACTGCACAGCAACCAGGTGGGCGGAAAGGTGATGGGTCGCCATAGACAGCATCTGGAAGAACGTAGTATCCGACACCAGTGGGATCACGATCTCGTTTAGCACCCCGCCATCTCGAATGGCAGGGCTGGGGGCAGGACTATCAGTGCCGTTGGGGAATTACTTGGTTAACGGTGGATACGCCGCAATAGACATTTTCCCCACTCACTCGATGTCACTAATGCGCCCGCTACATGGCTCAACCACGGCCACACTATTCCGAAGAGTATCAGGGGCAAGCACCCATGGACCTTGTTGCAGTGCCCAGAGCAGACCTATATTCTGCTGGCCAATGCCCTGGGGATTGCTGCTTGTGGAAGCTGAAGGTCCTGGTGTTGAGCTTCCCGAGTCGGTCAGAGATATTGGTGAATCTATCCATATGCGGAGCCTAGGCTCAATACGACCTGATGTAGCATCGATCTCGTATACAATCTTTGGTAAAATCGGCCATGCTACAGCGTAAACATCGAGCGGATCATCAGAGCCCGCTTTGTATTGTCCCTCTATCACTTCAGCTTCATTCTTGCTACGTTCCAGAAGCTGTTGGAGTACAGTAGGGCTAAGCCCTAAAGACGACAGTTCCTGAACGATCTGCTTGATTAACTTCTTGAGCTGACACGAGATAAATCAACGATGGGTAACAACGGTAACGAAACAGAGTCACCTGGCGATACTGAATAGAGTTTTCACGTAGCTCTGGCGGGAGGCTAAGAAGAAGTTCGGAATACGTTTTTGCGAAATGCATAGGCGCAATATCGGACCAATTACAAAAGACCCCGACGAACGTGTGCACAAAGCTCCGAGTCGTGGCCCTCCGCTCACCACCCCTTTCAAAGTTGTCTATATACGTTCTTCAACAAAGTAGTACATAGTATGTGTACCGTCGATGCAAACCTATTGTATACTAGCTAGCTAAGATTGCCACTACTATTACAACTGTTTGCCGACGGAGCAAATAGAAACAAACGGGCATGGATTGAAAAAGTGATGGAGCGACGTGTATTTTCCAACAACTCGACCATGTCGTCCTCGTCTTCTGTACGGGTGACAAACTACCCAGCTATCAAAAACGCCCCTCTCGTAGGCCTTGCAGAGGGGAATGGTGCCTTCAATAACTACCATCTCGCCACATGCCTTATCGTCGTTCCTTACTTACTCAAGTCCTTCCTTCCTCTCGTCAACCGTGGTGGATTCAAGACCTATATCTTTCTCTTCCTTCTCACTGGCCTTCCTGTCACCGTCGCGTATTGGACACTGAACAGCATGTATGGAGGACGGAAAAATGAAAAGGTTCAACTGCCTGGTAAGAATATTGAAGAGTACATCACGATCAAGGACACCGAGATGAAGATATTGTACAATGGCAAGAACAAAATCCCCATGCAGATTTTCCATGACGCGTACTTTGACGGGAAAATCGAGTTCAAGGGTACGTGTAAAATTAAACCAGACACGTCGACGATTTCTTTTTTACCTTGCACGGTTCAGGTGACGTGTTGGACATTATGGAACAGCGCCACGATTGGGCTCGCATGACATTTACACCTGAACTATTCAAATACGTTTTCACCGTCCTGATTCCCGAAGTTATCTCGCACTCTCAGTCACAAGACGAGGAGCAAGTTCGTGGCCACTATGACCGTACGTCCAATCATCCTATTCCAAAAGTTTCGCTGATCGTATTTCAGGTGGCGATGACTTTTACGAATGGTTTGCATGCTCGCTTGAACGGTGATTTCTGTTTCTTACATCCAAGTAGGTTCCTTGGCCCACGCATGGTGTATACGTCTGGTATTGTTCTGGATAACACCATCGAAGAATCTCTGGAGACCTTGCAGGACAACAAGCTCGCTGTTGTGTGCAACAAACTTGACCTAAAGCCTACTGACCGGTATGTCCTGCCTTGCCAAAGACTCTCGTATCAAGTAACACTTCCAACAGCCTACTGGACGTCGGTTGTGGATGGGGTACCCTTGTGGCCTATGCAGCCAAGAATTACAATTGCGACGCCACGGGAGTTACCCTTGCAGTTAATCAGGCCAAATTCGGTACAGATCGCATTGCTAAGAACGGTGTACGCCTTTCTAGTTTTTTTATTTCTTCCAAATTTGTAGACTGGCACGGGCATATAGATCTCGCCTGACAAAGCCAGGATTTTATGCTCTGATTACCGTGACCTGCCTGTTGGCAAGGGCGCATACACTAAAATTGTCTCTTTGGAAATGGCTGAGGTTTGTCAAACTTTTTGCGTTGTGAATTATTTCTGGTTGAATGACACAATTCGTAAAGCACGTCGGTATCCGCCGGTATTCACAATTCCTGAGGCAAATCTACGATCTTTTGGACGATGACGGTATCTTTGTTTTCCAAGTAGCGGGTATCCGACCGAGTTGGCAATATGAAGATCTCATCTGGGGTCTGTTTATGAACAAGTATATTTTCCCGGGAGCTGATGCATCGTGTTCGCTTGGATGGGTTATCAACAAGGTTAGTTGTTGAATAATTCTGTGATGAGAGATTGAAGACGACGTGAATAGTTGGAAGGTGCTGGATTTGAGATCAAGAACATAGACGTGTTGGGAGTACATTACTCTGCTACTATTTATCGCTGGTACAAGAACTGGGTATCAAACAAGGAGAAGGTGGTAGGGAAGTATGGTGAAAGGTGGTACAGAATTTGGGTGTTCTTCCTTGCTTACAGTGTGATCACTAGCCGGTTGGTGTTTTTTGAGTGATATTTTAATTATGAATGTGGGCTAATGAAGAGGATTTACAGACAAGGTGGAGCGTCAGTATTCCAGATAACGATGCACAAGAACTTGAATGGGTATCATCGTATTGAAGGAGTGAGGAACCATGGGAGTATCCATGTAGTGAATAAAGACGCGGAGTTGATCGAGTAGTCGTATATATAATCTAAATTTAAGACTTTTTTTGATGGGCCATGGCTTCGTATTCTCCTCCTCCATTGCGACATCCCGTTCCAACTCATCCCGCTTATATCCCTGAACCTCCTCCAACTCCCGTCTCTCCTCAAGGTTATCAACGTTTCTCTTCTTCTCCAAGTATCCCTCCTCTTGGCCCCGCTTATGTCTCTGCCTATTCATCTCCCTTTCAACATCAACAACTTCCTATTCAGCATCCCATCCCTCAACCTGACTTTGCTGCTTGGGGAATGAATGATGCCACCGCTCAGTTCGGCATGCAACTCGGTCACAGCGCCGTAGCTGCTGGTCAGGACTATGTACAACGAAATGTACTTTTATTATCATCCTACTCTCCCTCTATATCTTGACTTTTTTTTTCTTCTTCTTTCTAGTTTGGTACAATGTTCCCTTCGACTACTATTAAACACCATTTCAACGTGTCAAACTCGTATGTCATTCATAAAATCAAACTCGTTCTCTTTCCGTGGACACACAAACCCTGGTCTCGACGCCTCCGTCGCTCAGAGCAAGGCCAAAGCGAGTGGCAGAGTCCCCGAGAAGATATCAATAGTCCTGACCTATACATCCCCGGTCCGTCCTTCTTTTCTAACAACCCTGCCCCTCTAATTCTTCCACAGCCATGGCAATCGTCACCTATATCCTTCTGTGTGCCCTCCATGCCGGTCTCCAGAAGCAATTCCACACAAAAGTCCGTTTGCTCTTTTCCTTCTCCTATTCTCAACCCTCACCTCTCTCCAGGTCCTAGGCGACTCTGCTTCCCGCGCCATTGCAGTCGTCCTCCTCGACTTGGCCTTTGTCAAGCTCGGCTGCTACATCCTCAACGTGCAGGGACAGAGCCAATTTGTCGACCTCATCGCCTATGGCGGTTACAAGTTCGTCGGGTGCGTTTAATCAACCTCTCAACCACGCTCTCGCGCTCTAATTCCACCAATCACAGAGTGATATTCACACTAACAGCTACCCTCCTGCGCATGTCGCCCGTCCCATGGGCACTAGTCTTCCTATATGCCTTCTTCGCCAATGCCTTCTTCCTTGTATGTCATGTTTTCTAATGTCCTTCATTCATCATTTAACATCCTGCTAGTTACGCTCCTTACGCTCCGTTGTTCTACCCGACTCCTCCATCTCCCTTTCTACAAACCCAAACCCGACCACAACAGCAACCGTCAACCCCGCACAGCGCCGTCGCCGTATCACTTTCCTGTTTTTCGAGGCCGTTTGTCAGGTTTTGTATATGTGGATTTTAGTTAGGATCTAGAGTCATTGGTGGTGGAGACATGCGTAATTCTGAAATGCTGTGCAGCATTTGTTAATTATAGCCCTTATAGATGATTTAGTTCGCGAGCACTTGAAACCCATTTGGCTCTCTCGACACGACCATCCACCTACTCTAAAACGTATTTTCAGTGTGAAATGATCATAACATGGCACCGGCCAAGTGTCAGTGCCGTGCAAAGGTGACTCTTGGGATCCTGTTGTCTCGTTCCAATGTCACTGTCAATTACCATCATAACTGTTTTGCAGTCGCGACCATCAATACATCACCAGTGTAACAATGTCATGTAAATGGATTGCATCAGACTTAGCGGGATTTACATAAAGTCCCCGCCCGCTGCCACAGAATAATGATTTTTCGTACCTCTCTTCCCAACAATGGGCCCAGGGTTGATACGAGGCCAGCTGCTGTTTGGCTACGATGATCGAATTTGGATGAGGACCCCGGAATGTATGTTAGACTGCTGTGTAATTTCGCCTCGGCCCTTATAGTCAAGAATGGAATGCCCTAACATTACTAATTGCTGTTTGACTCGGACTTGCTCCTGGGCTCATCATTGTGTGCCATACCTCGCATTGCGGGTTCAAGATGGACAAGGTCTTGGAAAGAACGCCCTACGACATCTGGTCTACCATCTCGCGATTCATACCCCGGGACGTCCTGAGCAGTCTTGCTACAGTGAATCGCACTTTCTCCTTCCTCGCTGCTCAAGCTCGTTATGAGGTAGTCACATTTCTTAGGTTCGATCGCGATACGAAACAACTTTGCCGAAATCTTAGGTACGTGTCAAGCATACAGTTTTCTCCACTCCCTTGGCTAACTGGCAGTGCAGTAATCCTAATTTAGGACGTGGAGAACTCGTTCGTAGAGTGAACATCGAACCTTGGCTGGTTCAACCACGCGCCAAACCCACCCACAGTCGAATCGACAGACTAAGAACATTCACACGCAATCTATTTGATCCTGACAGCCAGAATCGTCAATTGAAACGACGTACTACCAAACGAATTCAGAAGGATATTGCTTGCGTCACAGATACGGTTATTGGTTTAAGAAATCTAACGGAATATGGATTGAGCTGGGAACCGCACCGACAGTATCACCCAGAATTGTTCCAGGCATTTCTTTGTCCTGTTCTCAGTCATATTGGGTCCAAGCTGGTCAAACTCTCGATAACAGTCCCACCAGAGATGCTATCCTCATTAGCACCAATATCGTGTCCACGTCTTGAAGATTTAGATGTTGGAGTGTGTACGCTGGAGATGCCGAGAAGGGACATCAATGTCATTCTTGACTCTTTCACTATATTTATCAACAACCTCTACCCTACCCTCCAATCATTTTCGCTTTCTTCCCGTGTACCCTCCCATTTTCTTGATCTTACCCGCTTTTTCACTTACCTTGGAACTTTTCCTCATATGCATTCTTTCTGCCTCTCTATGCCATTCGACGGGGCTCATTTGTCTTCACGTTTTAACTTAGTTGCATTCCTGAACAAGCATCACAGAACTCTCCAGCATCTTCAGCTGAGCACAAGTCGGTGCTCCCCCACTGACACTCCGCTTGATCCAAGCTGCAAATACTGGATTCCAAATATTCTTTCACTGTTCCTTGCCAACCCCTTCCCTCGCCTATGTAGCTTACAGCTAGCCCTGAGGCCGTTGAAGGCGGATATCACGCCCGTCGCTACGTTCCTTATGCAATATGCTCCTACACTAAGCTCTCTTACGCTCACAGACCGCCAACTCACTTTCGACGAAGTGGCTATGATAGTTGAAGCGCTCGCTGATTCGACAGGAGAAGTTATAGGGCTTCAGCAACTACGACTTCAAGTCCTGTATCTCAGCCCAGCGCTCTTGGACTTATTGGCAGCCAAGCTACCCCGACTGGTGCTTCTTGAGCTTTGCTTTGGCGAGGTAGTAGTTGACGTGCCCACTCACGGCTTTCGTTATTCCCAAAAGGCACATTTAGTAAGTGCCTTTACTCTTGCTACACATCCACTCTAATTGTATGTCTCGGGCAGGAGATATTCCAGGAGAAGATTCGTGCGAACCGGCAAAACTTTGCCCAATGGGCATTGGGCACGATTATTATTCCGCAAGGACCACCGACGTGCCCATGGTGGGATGAGCTGGGCGCCGTCTTTCTTGAATGCATCCCCGTACTTCATACCGTTATGAAGGCGACAGCCAGCAGTTAGATTGGCCTTATTTAGATTGTTGCAAGACATGTTTGCACGAATATCTGCGTCGTTGACAATTCCTCGGAACCCGACCGCCACAACCAGCATCCCGTGGCTATTTTTCGCCGGCTCCCTGACCATAATTCTTCTGTACTGCTCGTATCTGTTGACTGGTATACACTTGCCATATTTGTGGGTGTCTACTACTAGTATTCGTCATCCAGTTGCACCTGTGTATTTTTTGAGTACTTTACAAGGATTTGTCGATTAACTGATTTCGCTTGTTTCGTGAGAGGATCCTTCTAGGAAGACCATTGACAGTTCGAACTCGTATACGTCTTCGGGAGAATGTGCATCTTGGATGTTTAACATCATTCTACAACCCTATAGAACAACCAATTGTTATAAGCCACTTACATAAAGGCAATGGTAGTACTGACAATGACTGAAACCAAGGTCATAAACAGTCTGTGAAATTCAGGCATTTATGAAAAAGGGTAAAATAGACATCACGTACGAGAACGTGCTGTGAATCAGTGCTTTTGCAAAGTAGATGTACATAGTGATGGAACTGAAAAATACTATGCGGTAGTCAGTATGTATTCAGGTGTTCCAGGAACTTAAAACACCTGCGATTACAGCCCAGGCCACCGCACCGTCGCGAAGCGAAATCTGCATGAGCGCGCCACCTATAACCCTTCCTATTATCGATACTACGCTTGTGGAACGTCATACCCCAGATAATTATTTGCACGGTAATAACGGTGATGCTGTGCAGCGTATAAGTAATGGTGAAGTTAGACATGGGAAAGCAGGGTGAGGAACTTCATAAGAACAATAAACCGAGGTGGTTTGTCCACGAGGTACGTAGATTCAAATTGATATGAGCGGACTGAATGAAACCAAACGAATGTCATGACAGTGAATCCCACCATATACAACAGCCTCAGGAATACAACAATAGAAGCGCTCCGATCGTATAGAGCATAA
>QMFE01001792.1:0-12445 GCA_003314665.1 Tricholoma sp. MG77
GCACATTGAATGTGGAATTATCAAGCCTTCCTTAGCAAGCTTGAAGACAATTTTGGTCCACACGATCCAGTCGGAGATGCCGAGAAGTCCCTTCATGAACTTAATATGAAGAAAACCACTCACATCATGAAGTACAACGTAGATTTCTGGGAGCTCGCTTCTAGAGTCAGTTGGAATGAAGCAGCTCTTTGTGATCGGTATTTCCACAGACTTCCACTTCGCCTCCGCACTGAAGTACTTCATGGTGGTAAACCCAATACTCTTGCAGCCTTACGACTTAAAGCCCAAGATGCTGATAACATCTATTGGATGCAGGAAGAAGAAACTCGTTTAGAATCCAAAAACTCGGGCAACAATGGAAACCCGGGTAAGAAGGACTCGAACAAGAATTCCAATTCCCATTCCTCTTCCAAACCCTCTTCCAACAACAACACCAACAACTCTGCGTCGACTTCATCCAAACCCTTTTCCAAAGGTTCATCGAAAGACAAGCCTAAAAACTCTATCTCCGACAAGCTAGGCAAGAACGGCAAACTAACCGGAGATGAGCGCGAATGCCGCATGAAAGAAGGACTCTGTCTTTATTGCGGTGAGAAAGGACATGTTGCTCAAGATTGTCCCAAATCAGCAGCAGCTAAAGCACGATCGGCGAAAGTTTCGGCACCCGAGTCGAAGCCCGACCCCGCAGATTCAAAAAAATAGTCCGCAATCCTCAGGGATATGCTATACGGTTTGAGGATTGCGTTGATCTTACCCACATAGCTAAATTTGTCCGACTCAACACATCCGCTCTTTCCAATCCCGATTCCCTTTTCATCACCTTATCCATTTATACATATTCCCTTTCCACCCGAACTCTTATCGACTCAGTATCATCCCATTGTTTTATGGACACATTATTTGTTTCAGATAATAACATTCCGACTTCTTTGATAACTCCGATCGGACTCCGCTTATTTGATGGAACTTGCAACTCTATCATTACCCAAATAGTGGAACTCCCGGTTACTTTTGCCTCTGGTGAAATGTTCAATCTGACATTTTATGTAACCCTGCTAGACTCTTCCTGTTCCTCCGTTCTTGGATACAATTGGCTGAAACAATACAATCCATTGATTGACTGGTTCTCTGGCCTTATCTCTTTCTGTTCTGATGATCATAGAGGTTTAGCACCGTCGATGCAATACTTGCAAACCCCTCCTGTGAACACACCGTTGGACCCCATTCCCGATCCCATTCCCATTCCCAACCCAATTCCCGATCCAATTCCCGATCCTATTCCCAAGTCAACACCTCATATATCTTTGATTAATGCCCATGCCTATATGCGCGCTAGTAAGCTTCCTGGATCAGTTTCTTTCCAACTCCAGATATCTCCTGAAGGTGCCATTGGTAAAGCCACTTCGGCGGACCCGACGGACTTATCTTCAATTCCCGAGGACTATCATGAGTTTGCTGATGTTTTCAGCAAAGGGAAAGCTGATACACTTCCTCCCCACCGTCCTTATGACCTCAAAATCGAAATTGATGGCACTCCTCCTCCCTCCTGCATGTATTCCCTATCCCAATCAGAACTAGAAACCCTCCACTCTTTTATCGACAAACATGTCAACCTTGGTTTCATCCGACCCTTGAAATCTCTGCACGGCGCTCCTATCCTTTTCGTCAAAAAGAAGGATGGAAGTCTATGACTTTGTGTCGATTATCGCAGCCTCAATTGAATCAGCAAGAAGGACCGTTATCCTTTACCCTTACTATCAGACCTCCTAGATGCCCCAAAGAAAGCCTGCATATTCACTAAAATCGACCTTCGCCATGCTTATCACCTTGTTCGGATCGCCGATGGTGAAGAGTGGAAGACTACATTCCACACTTGCTATGGCCCGTTTGAATGGCTTGTCATGCCTTTCGGACTTACGAACACTCCCGCCACTTTTCAGCGTTTCATGAATGACATCTTCAGTGACCTCCTCGACATTTGTGTTATTGTCTATCTTGATGACATTCTAATCTATTCAGAAGACATGACCCAACACAAAGCGCATGTCAAGGAAGTGTTAAGAAGACTTCGCAAAAACGGACTTTACATGGCTGCCCCAAAATGCGAATTCCACAAAGACAGTGTTGAATACCTCGGATTTATCATCTCTTCCAACAGACTCCGCATGGCTCAGGACAAAGTTCAAGTCATTTTGGACTGGCCAGAACCCCGTAAAGTTAAGGATGTTCAATCTTTTCTAGGCTTTTGCAATTTTTATAGGCGGTTCATTCACGGCTATTCCGACATTGTAATTCCTCTCACTCACCTCACACGCAAGCACGTTTCATGGAAATTCGACGATCTCTGCCACACTGCCTTTGAGCTCCTGAAAGAGCAGTTCACTCACGCTCCTGTTCTTACTAAATGGATTCCTGATGCAGATATGATTGTGGAAACTGACGCTTCTGACTATGTGCTCGCCATGATCATTTCATCTCGGACTTCCAACAGTGAAATTCACCCAATTGCTTTTCATTCCCGCTCCTTCAATTCCGCTGAACTCAACTACGACACTCACGATAAAGAACTTCTAGCTATTTACGAGGCTTTCAAACACTGGAGACAGTACCTCGAAGGTAGTGGTACTCTGATTGATGTCGTCACTGACCACAAAAATCTAGAATATTTCGCTACTACCAAGATTCTTTCACGTCGCCAAGCCCGTTGGTCAGAGTATCTTTCACAGTTTAATATGGTTATTCATTTCCGCCCAGGGAAATTAGGAGCTAAACTCAATGCACTCACTAGATGTTGGGACGTCTACCGCAAAGGGGGAAATAGCGACTTCATCCTTGCAAACCCAAGCAATCTCCGACCTATATTCACTCAAGAACAACTTTCTGCCTCACTTCACGCAACTTACTTCGCAACTCCGATTATCCATTCCGTCATCATTATGGACATTGAGAAACTTCACAATGACATTCGCTTATCCCTACCCCTTGACCCCACTTCCGCAGCACAACTCCCGACTCCTACCAATTCTAAATGGACTCTCGACGAAAGTGGTCTACTTCGTCAGAATGATCGGATTGTCGTACCAGATACCGCGGACCTCCGACTCAAAGTCCTTTAGAATAAACATGATCATATCCTCGCAGGTCATGTCGGACAAAACAAAACGCTTGAAGCAGTACGTCACGATTATGTATGGCCTAACCTCCGCACCTTTGTCCAGGAGTTCTGCAACTCATGTACCACTTGCAAATGGTCCAAATCCCCGCATCATAAACCTTATGGACTTTTGAAGCAACTCCCAGTACCTGAGCGGCCTTGGAACTCCATTTCCATGGACTTCATCGAACATCTCCCCAACTCTTCAGGTCATACCGCACTCCTCGTAGTCGTTGATCGACTTTCTAAACAAGGCATCTTCATTCCTACCATGGACAATATCACAGCACCCAAACTCACCAAACTCTTCATTATCCATGTCTTCAGTAAACACGGAGTTCCCGTGCATGTTACCTGCAATCGGGGTTCCAAGTTCACATCACACTTTTTCTGCTCATTGCCTTGAATATGAAGATTCACTTCACTTTGGGTTATCACCCGGAAGGCGATGGACAGACCGAACATCTCAATCAAACATTGGAACAGTATCTTCGCATTTTCTGCAACTACCAACAAGACAATGGGTCGGAACTCCTTCCCCTTGCCGAATTCACCTACAACAACTCTCCCAGCGCTACCACTGGTGTAACACCCTTCTTTGCCAACAAAGGTTATCACCCCAACATTACAGTTTTCCCAGAACACGAGTTAGCTTCCGTCAAAGCTCGCGAATTTGTTATCGACCTTGAAGAGCTCCATGCTGAGTTATGCAATCAGATGGCTAAAGCTCAAGCTCATTACCAAGGTCCTGCGGATCGCCGACGGGAACCCGCTCCAGACTTCCAAGTTGGACAACAAGTATATGTTAGCGCAGAACACATTCGCACCACTTGACCCTCCAAGAAACTCTCAGAAAAATATTTAGGACCTTACGACATCATAGCCCGTCCCGGTACTCACTCATTTACCTTGCAGCTTCCCGATCATCTCCGTGCTATTCACCCAGTCTTCCATGTCTCTCAACTAGAAACTTCGGTGCCGAACACAATCCCAAACCATACCAAACCACCCCCGCCTCCCATCGAAATCGACAAAGAACTCGAGTATGAGATCGCCGAAATCCTCGACTTGAAGATCGACAATCGGTGTAGGTGTAAACTTCTTTACTTCGTTTGTTGGACAGGTTACGAAGGCACTGATGAAGAAAACTCATGGTTACCAGCCACTGAACTTGATCATGCGCAAGAACTCATATTGGACTTCCACTCCCGTTACCCTAACAAACCCGGTCCCCTTCCGTTATGATTCATTTGTTCACTCTCATTTAACTTGAACAATTCATTAATAAAGAAATTTTAGTTATGATCAGACTCCCGATCGGTACTCCGATTCACTACTCTACTTGTTCCACCTCTTTACCACCTCCTTCCACTTCCTTATCGACTTCTACAACTTCCAATTCCACCCCCTCCTTCCCTAGTACCTCCTTCAAAAACTCCCAGTACAAATTTGTCTCCTCCTTCAACGTCGTCAACTCCTTTTCCATTTCTTCTTCATCCCAATTCTCCACCCACTCAGCATAAGCTTCAGCATCCTGCACGGATCCCGACCCCACAATATCGCCTCCTCTATCTGCCCCAGCTTAACCCCCACGACCTCCCCCAAGGACTTTACCTCCACCGCCATCAACTTCTGTCCCTCCACTAACTCCCTCAACAATTCCTTGACCTCCCCTAAGTCCGCATTAGCGGCACCCAATGACTCCCCACCAGCCACATCCCCATTCTCCCAGACTGCCGCCATGCACTTCTGTTTTGACTTGCTGCATGCAAGGCAAGATTTTGCACATCCATCTCGGACCCATGCACACTCCCGATCGTTATTGAAACATCTACAATCATCAATAAAATCTATAACCACCTAAAAATCAAACACATACCTATTGCAGGGGACTTCTGCAATCTCAACACCTTTGGGCCCCGTTGCCACCTCCGTTGTCTTCACGTGTTTCTGTGGTTTAGGGTGCTCCATGGCCCCCGACTCGGCTTCCGCCTCCACCTCCACAGCCTTTCTTTTTTTGGCCTTTCTTGCGGCCTTCTTTGCAGCCTTTTCAGCTGCCAACCTCGCTGCCTCCTCTGCCTCTCATGCTGCTTTCTCCTCGGCCTCCTTCTTCTCTCGCTCCTGCTCCTGCTGTTCTAATTCAGCCATTTCGGCCAAGAGTGCGGCCTTCTTGCAGACGAGTTCCTCGTGTACAGTATTCGACATCGTGGTTTCAAGTCAACAAGAAAATTTCAATTTCCGAATTTGGACTTCAACACTCACGTGCCTCGTAGGCTCGGCACTAAGGGGGAAATACTGTTACGTTCCATTCCGTTCCTCGGACTTAATCCATTCCACAGACTCCAACTTACTTTCCGATCCTATGTTTAGTTTTAGCTACTTCGTCATTTCTGATTATCCTCGCGGATTTCTGTTTGTCAAAACGTAGTTACCTTTGCTTGTAAACTCCAGTTCGAATATTGATTAGTTCAAATCTCTTCCTATCTCATTTCGTTCTCTCTTGTCTCAGACTTCCTCTCGGTCCCCGACTTGATTCCTATTCACTACGAAATCTGGGACACTGGCAACAAGTGAAGGGCGCAACTTCTTACAAGTTGAAGCCAAGTTCCTTCTGTTCCCCTATGTTCAGTATTACGCTCGGTCCCCGCTCGGACTTCCGCTAGGATCAGTATTTAACAGGTATGATCTGGGGTGGGGATCTGTTGTCTTTGAGATCAGTGTACCAAGTGATTATAGTTATGTAACTCACACTTTGTCCATAGCATGCATTAGCTGCTCAAGTTTTCCTTCAAACAAATACCTGGTAAGTTTGTGGTGCATTACAAGATATTCTAGCAAGCAACAGAGGCCTATAAGCCCTCTTTCACCTACTCAAACAAGAAGCTGAAGCTCATCGGGGGACTTCTGGAGTAGGGAGTTAAGTGGTCTGTCAAATTTCTGCCATGCATCTTCGTTATCACCAACACATCCAACAGGATCTCCTGCAAATGCTGCAAGTGGATGGCTCTCATCAGCCTCACCAACATCTGGAGGAAGTGCTTCAATACAGGTCTGGAATTTATGCAGAAGGGCAATGCCAATGGGGTACCCAGACAGAGGTGGAGGTGGAGGATTGGGTGCACTGTACCCATAGAACTCAACCTTGCTGAGGTCCACAAGACTTGTAGAGTCTGGTTTACGACTGCTGGTGCAGTAACAGTTGGGGGTATTGCAGGTGCTCAAGCTTGAAACCATTTCAGTGCATTTTCTTTTGTTTTTGCAAGACTGTCCTGGACCTGCCTTTTCTTCTTATTTGTTGCACACTGTGCTGTACCATGGTGCTGTTGAAGAAAATTCTGCACCCCACCATTTCCGGTTCTCACTCTTGTCTTGCAATCTCCAAGGGGTACTCAACAATCAGAAGGAAGAACGTATCCTCTAATTGACGTAAAATCAGCTGGGGATTTGAAAAATGCAACCCCCATGTCGATTCAGGCGATGGTTGTTGAGATACAGCAAATTTGATGAAAAATATTCAAATAAAATTGGATTTTTTCTGAAATTTTTCCCCGTCAAGGCCAATCATTCTGAGCATCTTTCAAAAAAGTTTGTCAAGCTGGGGACCCCCCCCCTAATTTTCTTTTTGGGAAGTGGCAGGAAATTCTTCAGAGGTGGATTTTTTGATCTCCCAGCCATTTTTATGCCAATTAGAACATATGTTCTCTTTTTCAATTTTTGAGTACCCCTTGGCAATCTGGACAGAGAATGCGACCATCCTCATCCACCATAAGCTCCTTCTGTGTGTCAAGGACCTTCAATGAATTTTTATATGAGCTATCACTTACCTTGTCCATCTCCCAATGGACTTCTCCTGTTATGACGTGCATGTATCCAATCTTTAGGCCCTTGACTTCCAAAAGGGGGATCATTGAGTGTTCTCTCACACGAACCAGATATAAATCATGTGACTTTCAATTTTTTTTTAAGAGGTGGACTAACTAACCGACCCGGTATGGTAATTTCAAACTCCGAACCCCCCTGCTTGTGATCCCCAAGTTGATAGATGTCAAGAACCATGTTACAGCTAAATTCAAAATGATAGGCGGGTCCTAAAAAATTGCACACTTTGCGGGTTCAGAAGTTTGGCCTCCGAAATGTTCCTGAGATCCAGTTACTGATTTAGTAATTTATATTAGCACCGTGCTTCGCCAGTGAACCTTCATTCAACTCGTCCTTATGAGGCGTCACATATCCCAAGATTGCAAAGATATCGTGTTGCATATGTCTTTGAACGAGGGTGTCAGTGACAAGAATATTTGACGTTACACTGGGATTAGCGAACGAGCAATGGAATGCCTTCACAAAACATTTCGTGAGACTGGTGGGTCAATACGAACCCCAATATGTCCTGGTCGGCCTCGCATACTCGACAGTCTTGATGCATCTGTAAATGGTGGCTTATCTGTGTTATGTATCTGATAGCAATTTGTTCAGTTTCTCGAGGGCTGTATTGAGCGCCAACCAGATATGACCCTACAAGAATTGCAAGATCAATTGCGTGAAGTCTGCAACACGATAGCCTCGACCGCCACAATTGCAAGAATGCTACATAGGCGAGGTTTCACATTGAAGAAGGTGAGTACTACCACAGTTGCTCTTCGTATTGGTCACCTAAAAGTCAGCGGGTTTCAGGTGACACGTCCGGCCATAGAGCGTGATGAAGCTGACCGGGCCAATTAAAAAATGCTGGTGGGAGAGCATTTTAGGCCAGGACACTTTGTTTTCGCTGATGAGAGTCACTTCAACCGCTTATCACTCCGACGGCAATATGCTTGGGCTCCACGTGGAAACCACGTGCGACGCAGAGATTTCTTTATTCGAGGTCAAAAGTGAGTTGTGAAATATCTTTGGATATGGCTTCCAATTACTCCTGATGCATTGTAGATACTCCATTCTACCGGCCCTATCTCTTGACAGTATATTGCACTTGGAGGTATTAGATCATTCCTTCACTGGGGATGAATTTCATGATTTCGTTGAGGGGGTATTGGACCGAATGCAACCATGGCCACTGCCCAACTCTGTGCTTGTATTGGATAATGCAAGCATACACAAGATTCCAGGCCTCCAAGAGATGGTTGAAGCACGGTGTGTACTTGTCATATCATTGCAATTTATAATGGTCCTGATCATTTGTTTTACATGATAGCGGCATGCGTCTTTTATACCTACCGTCTTATTCTCCGGACTTGAATCCTATCAAAGAAGCTTTTTTGGCCATCAAAGCTTGGCTTCAAGCTAATCGTGACTACATCCTTGGTGAGATGGAAGGCCCTGGGTGTGATCCCTATCGTATGATATGGGAGGCTGTTTACAGTGTCATTACGCCAAGAAAAGCTTATGGCTGGTATAAACATAGCGAATATATTGCTTAGTAGTAGTGTGGAAACATTTTTTCTAAATCATGGTAAGATGGGTATCTTTTGGTCCAGGCATGTTGAAACCATGGAAATTTTCGGTCCAGGTATGTTGAAACCATGGAAACGTGCTTTGTTCCTCTAACAAGATAAGGATGAACCCCAGGAGGGAATGTAGTTTTCCAATGGCCATGGTGAGTTTTCCCTCGTACCACCGTCCAAACAAGTGCTGTCTGAGTCGTACTCATCTGCCACGTCATCACAGTCCTCTGACTCATCTTCCCTAGTGCCACTGGTTCCGCCCAAGTTCTGCTCTGCTTCGTGAGGGAATCAATTCGCTTCATTGATGGTGGACTGAAGGATGCCAATCTCAGGTTCCTCGTAGTTGCCCTGCAGTCCTAAAACTGGCAAGACAATCCGTTTGGAATAGTTGCGAAGAATTCTTGCCTGAGACAATCCCATATGGCCAATTACACCCAACACATCCTCTGGGCAGAGTAAGAGTTCTTCTGATGAGGTGATTCCTGCTTCCAATAGGTAGTCCAAAAGCTGTCTGAATTGCTGGTCAGGTTTATCGACTTTTACAAGTTTGATCACTTCCTCCACATGTGGAAAGGGTTCAAATGTGGACTGTGTCGAGTATGGTGGCAGTGAGAAAGTGGGTAGTGCAAATGCAGCCTGGTCAGTGGATGTCAATGTGTATGCAGGTTCCGTGGAGGCATGATTAGCGGAGAGAGAGTTGGCGAGAATGCGAGATTCAGTGGATGCATTATTGGATGAAGATGCCTTGGGTGTTATGTTCTGGATGGTAACATGGACCTCAGGAATTGCTGATGAGGAACTCAAAGATGAATTGCGAGGTTTTTTGGCTGGGCTGCGATGAAAGTTGAGACAGTGGGGTGGGTTGTAGACAGTTGCTTGACCCAGAGACTGCTCATTAGGTATTCAATACATCATCATATCAGTCTTATGAAACAGGAAACTCACGATTTTCTTAGCCCAGAGGCCCATCTCAGAATGATCAAGACGGCGGTGGTTGTCGTGACCACTCACACGATCGATGAAGCAATGTCCATGGTGCACTTCACATTGTGTATTAGCCTCAAGCTGCTTGTAGGCCTTCAGCTGGGTATCACTGTTCTTGTCAGTTGGAGGAATATCGTCCTCCCGCTGCCTTTTCTTTGATTTGCTTGGGGCGCTGGTTTTACTGTCACAAGTGGGGGTCAGCTTGGCTCGTTACCCATACAGAACTCTCACCATATCTCTAATCTCCAGAGCGACGGGCCGCATGCGTGCATTGTATGCCCGTTGACAGAGTTTTTCCATGGCATTCTTGAAATCATCACCGTCGTTCAGGTAAGATGCCTTGCCAGTGTCTCCTGTTACTTTGTACATAAGCTCGGTGTTCTTGCCAAGGTATACTGCTATGCACCGCTGAAAATCTGGCCAAGAAATATCGGTTTCAGCAGAAAACTCGCACTTTGCCTTGCTGCCAACGACGTTGACCTGAAATTTGAACACTGCGATCACTATGGTTAGTTGTGAACTGGAACAGGCCAATAATGATGCACCACCTGGCCTTGGTTCTTGGTTTGGACGCTGCCTTGCTAGGGGTGTGCGCTGTCTCGCAGGGGGTGTACGCTGTCTCGCAGGGGGTGTACGCTGTCTCGCAGGGGGTGTGCACTGTCTCGCAGGGGGTGTACGCTGTCTCGCCAGGGGTGTAGAGGCTGCAGGGAAAGGGTGGGGAGCTGGACCAAAATACAGAGGGTGGTGAGCATAACTGTGGGGCAGTCCATATGGGAGTACTGGTTGGGGTTGAACAATATTACTACCGGGCGGCACATGCTGTTGAGGTCAAGGATGGAGCAGAGCATATTGCTGCAGTGCTTGTGGTTGAGCATAATGTGGTAACATGTATTGCTGCATTGGCGGAGGTTCGACGTAGCCACAAGGCGGCGCATACTGGTGGATAAACTGCAGGTGATGTCCAACTTCATGATGGAGAGGAATGTGCTGGTGTATGTTAGGTGCGTTGTTCTGGCCACCGGCGAGTTCTGGTGCCTGCGCCATGGATGGTGATCTAACTTGCGGTCCTCAGCAGGGGGTTCTTATAGGATTATATTCCTCTCAGGTATAGCACGACTCCCACATATTTTATTCTGGTACCTCAATTCTCGTTTGATTTTCATCATTGTACCCCATGAAATGCAAGAGCCGACTAGCACTAGTGCAAGAGCCGTCCGTGCCCAGCCCAACCTAGAACCATGGCCAAACAAGCTTTGAATGTTCGTATACCAATGCCTCTTACTCTTACTACCATCATCTGTCTTTTTTTCTTTTGCCTTTTCGCTTGTGGATGTCTTTGTAGGAGAACAGCAGAGTCAAGACTAGTATCATTATGGTTGCTACCATGCTATATTTATTGTCGTGTAGATGGCTAGCTTCAAGGTGGTCGAGTAACATCCTGTACTGTTTCTATATATTAGGGCCCTGCATTAGGGATCTTCGAGTTGAGTGGTTTCTCGAACAGGGCTTAGTGCAATGCTTAAGCTTATATAAATTACTAAATCGAGTATTAGGATCTCAGGAACATTTCGGAGGCCAAAATTCTGAACCCGCAAAGTGTGCAATTTTTTAGGACCCACCTATTGTTTTGAATTTAGCTGGAATGGGAAAGTGCTATCCAGGTTGAGTTGCAACAACTCAAGAATCAGCAAACATGGAAACTTACCGATCCGCTGGATAATCATAACCCCATCAAGAATAAATGGGTATTCCTTAAGAAATATAATAAAGAGGGCACATTAACGAAACATAAAGCCAGATTAGTGGCTAAGGGTTGTTCCCAAATACCGGGAATGGATTATGTTGACATGTTCTCACCTGTTGCTTGGCAGAATCCCTGCATGCAATTCTTGCACTAGCTGCTCTCAAAGACTGGGAAATTTGTCACATGGATGTTAAGGGCACGTACCTTAATGGAATCCTGAAGGAGAAAATCTATATGGAGCAACCTGAAGGATTCACAGATGGCACAATGAGTGTATGTGAATTAATCAAAATGCTCTATGGACTTAAGCAATCTGGATGTGAGTGGAATATCCAGCTCAATACTAAACTCACAGCTCGTGGATTCAAAATTTGTATTCCAACCCATGTGTCTATATCTGAAGGGGACCGGATGGCACACAAATAATAACTATATGGGTTGATGATTTATTACTTTTCACAATTACTGTTGAATCCATGGCGAAACTCAAACAAGAAATTAGCGAAATGTTTGAGGTATCCGACCTTGGCGAACCTAACAAAATTGTTGGCATCGAAATCAATCACGATCGTACAAAGAAGTTGATCACGATCAGCCAAGCAACATATATTGATGCTATCCTTAAGAAGTATGGGATGGCTGATGCCAATTCAGTTACTACTCCAATGGACTCAAACCTTAAACTTGAGCCTGGAGAATCGGAGGCCGGAAATAGAAGCAATACTTACACATCCATGATTGGCTCCTTAATGTATGCCGCCATTGCCATGCGACCTGATGTTGCATACACTGTGAACAGATTAGCATCATTCACAGCAAATCCTACTTTGTCACATTGGAACACTGCTAAGCATGTCATGTGCTATCTTAAAGGGACAAAGAACTATGGGATCACTTATTCAAGAATAGATGATCCAAATGATTACATTCATGGATATTCAGATCCCAGCTTCACTAATAATGATGATTGCATGTCAGTATCTGGATATAGTTTCATGAAAGCTGGTGGCGCAATCACTTGGGGATCCAAGAAACAAAATTCTGTTTCCCAATCATCAACTGAAGCTGAATATATTTGTTTGTCGGATGCAGTGCACGATGCCTTATGGTTACGAAGTCTATATT
>QMFE01001801.1:0-10229 GCA_003314665.1 Tricholoma sp. MG77
ACAGGCCAAGTTTCCTCAAAAACCAAATCTTCAGTTCTACAAGACTTGCGGACCATGCACAACAAAGAAAGCGGAGAAGTGGCAGGCCAAGGATGGGGACAGACCAAAGTGATGTGCAGCTGGGAAAGATAGGACACCTGGCAGCATTCCTATGCTTATGTGGAGTGTGTTCATGTAACTCCATACCTAACAAGATTTATTTGTGTAGGTATTCATTTCAGATGCTCGACAAGCTCATGCGAAACAATGCTTCTCAGATCTGATGGTGGCAATAGCGCAGCCAGGGGGACTTCATCCAAAAATGGCTGATATAGTAGAGTCAGTGTTGGCCAAGGTTGAAAAGGTGGGAGGGGACATCAGACAACATAAGTGAAGACAGTTATCTCAACGCACTTGGAAGGATTCCAATAATAACACCATGTATCTTGATTAAATCAAATTAAAACATGTGATAGGTATCCTCATGTGATTTGTCCCAGTGAGAGGTCCTACTGCAGGTGTTCATAATCCCACACATGAACAAATCAAGGTGTAGATGGGCAATCTGCTCTGCGCAATGCTTAGTCTGTTCAGCAAGTTGCTAGGAAAGTATTCTTTTACAAAGGTGTTGGGTCCTTATGATGCATCATAGGTTTGCCAAATACCTTGGCAAAGTGGCCTTTTGATCCAGTTGGAAAATCACATCATCATGGGGAAGTGGTTTCTCACAGACACTGGTGGGAATTGCACATGCAAACCAGAGATCCAATCTAGCCTCTAGGAGATAGCTGTTAGGTGGAGCAAGTGCAAGGCATCCATGGGGCTACTGGGATCTGAGGGTCATGGCATGCTCACATCACATAGGTGCAGACTGGAGTGTGCACATGTTGCACATGTGCAGACAAGTGCAGATGGGTGTGCACAAGTGTGGAACAAAGAATGGACAGGAATAGGAATCAAAAGGAATGGTAGTGTAAGTCTGCAGACTCACGACATCTGTACTAATACACTTCATTGTCGGCCCCTGATCGGTACCCTGATCCCAAATACCAACTCATCATTCCTATACCATCAACAACATTAATATCCATGACTCCATCATCGCAATAGTTGGGCCCCGCTCGGCACCCGACGACCACCACTGACATCATCACTGACATTCTCAATAATGCATCACTGACATCATTACCTGAACAACCAATACTCCACAAGACAATGGATGAGCCCGATGCAGCTCTCAAGAAACACACAGCATGCCTGATGTGGCCTTTTACTTACACAGTCTAAAGGTCCCCTGATATAGACCGTTATTTTTTAATATTCAACCTTCATTCCCACTTCTGTGTAACAAAGATAACTTGATCCTGTCTGACTTGCCCACCTCAGTGTTGGTTGCCTAACCCGGCTCCCTTCCACTTTTTTTTTGACACCGACAATGTTCTTCAATCCCTAACAAACCCACCCTGTCTTGGCAACCCTCTACCCTCACACCACTCCTCACCTGGAGTACGAGAAGACATTTGCAGGAGTCAGTAATCACCACCAAGCTCAAGACACTACTGACTACATGTTGAAACCCCAAGCCAACCTGCCTGGAATCCCCGCCGTCATCACTGTCTTCGTTCATCAATACTGACTTGTCCACCAACGAAAATATCACCACCACCAATCACTTCCACTCTCACTGAGCTGCAACACCTGCCACTTGAACCACTATGTCCACCACTACACAATCCCTTGCCGAAGTGAAGGTCACTAAGATGAAGGAATGTCTGATGCTCACCATGGGGAAAATCACCCCACTCATCATGCAGTCTTGGACCTTAGTGTGCAAACACTACAAGAAGCATGGCAGAAAAATGGACACCAAGATAGTTAGCTACATCGCTGAAGGCATGTTTGAGCTGCGCCTTGTGGTGTGGTACCTAGCCGATCAGACCCACATTGATGGCCTCACCCTAGACGCATACCTCCTTGAACTCTCCCAACTGGTATTCGAGAAAAACTGGTCACATGAGATCCTTGAGACGATCTTGTCCTTGTCCCAAGGCAACCATGTCTTGATTGACTGGAAGATCGAGATCGAGAACCTGAACGCGATCCTCACCACATTGGCCCCCACTCAGGCCCTTACCAAGGACCAGCTCAAGGACCAGCTCCAACCCAACCTCCATCCTGATTTGAGACTTAACCTCAGTCTCGAACCTGTCCTAGCCATGGCTGACCTTGCCACCTGGGCCTTTGAAGTCAAGGAACAGGATGATCGCATGAGGGCAGAGGACACCTGCATGCAAAAACTCATAGATGCCTCCATGGTCGCTGCAGTGAAAAGAAAGACCTCCTCTTGTGACTCACTGACTCACCAGTCAGTGGATCCTCATCCTCTCCTGGTGTCACCACCGACCGACCAAAGAAGACCAAATGTAGGAGGGCACTGCCATATAGGGCAGTGTTTGCACTTATTAGTGCTGGGGAATACCGGGTATATAGCCAGGTCGGCTATGCCTGGAATCCCAAGTCTTATAGTAACCTTACAGTACATGAGAATACACCTGATTAGTATTCCCTCATGTGTCTTAAGCACCCTCCTACCACACTCTTACACTTTTTTGCATAAATCTTTTCTCTAGTGTTGTTGGGAATACCCAATAATCTAAAAGTGGAGATTCTATTTTAGAATCTCTAAGACAGTCGAAGTGATGGCAACATGCTTGACTTCACAACCAAAACTAATAATAGAAACAGAAAAACTAAAGCTACAAGGAACGACACATCCGTCGCTCCAGACAACCCCACATTGACAAGACCAGGAATAGAAACAGCTCGAGTGACAGACACCACATTACAAATAGAAGGAATGGTAGTAGCTGTTCCATCCCATCCAATAACAGATCCATGTGCTAGCCTGGGTACAGAGGACAGTCTTACATCAATGGCACAGTTGTTGGTGACATTGATGCTGAACCCAGACTGGACCAGCTGTCCAGAACAGGGAGGTGTAGTACCTGCCCTGGGCCTGGAAACGGAGGCAGGTGAGGAGGGCCAAACGGGTGCTCCAGCAGAGGGTGATGACAGGGATGTTGATGCTGATGCACATGGAACAAAGGAGGGAGAAGGCTAAAGGGAAGGAGCAGGAATGGACCACGTTTACAATGGTGCAATCCATCCTTAGAAGGATGCTGATACAAGGTGTGGAACCTCCATTAGGGTTCTCACAAGGAAAGTGGGAGGAATTCACATGCTACTTGTTGGCAGCATCAATGTCCAACTGGGATGTCCAGTGGGATGACAAGACAACTTTCCTTGATAGGTTGCAGGGGTGTGAGCCCCCGCGAGGCCGGAAGGAGTATGAATGGGTAACCTCCATGGATTATGTGAAGGCTATAGCCCAGGAGATGGAAGATATAGGGCAAGGTAATGATGCCTTGCCTGTGAATATGGCCGCGTTCCATATGCTAGTGCCAAAGCATGAACCTTCGATGCCTGATATATTGATGTTGGCTGAGCGAAGCCTAACACTTCCTTGCCAGCCAGATGAGACAAGTTCTGTAGAAGAAAGGCAATGGAAAGCTGCTGAGCAGGCAAGAAACCCACCTAAACAAAAGTATGCTATTGGTGTTGTTCAGTAGGATGGCTTTAACAGACGATGGTATCACCATTGGAAAAGACAGAGTGGCACTTCAGAAGTACCACAACATGGACATCTGTGCAGCAGGAGAAACCGCTATTCCATACCAGGGAATAAGGTTCAATGATTCTAATCAGCCCAGGGATACAAGGGCTGGTCAGGGTATAAGAAAGGATGGTTATAGGCTGGCTAGTGGTAGGGGCCGTTCAATGACCAGCCATGACATATTGTCAAGGACATCTGGAGGAATTCCTGGAGGAAATCCAGGGAGGCCACCTAGAGGTGGCCCTGGTGGTAATGGAGGTGGAGGAGATGATGGTGGATTGTTGAATGGTGATGATGATGATGACGAGGATGGCGAAAGGCCGCCCACAGATAACAAAGAAGATGTGGACGATCTTAGACCGCCATCAAGACCTGGCACATATAATGTGCCTTATCAACAGGCAGCAACCGTTGAATTAGATGCATACAAGGACTGAGGAAGACCTCAGACCACAAAGCATCTAAAGGTGATACATGAGAAGTTCTGCCAGATGATAGACTAGCAGGTAGGTTGTGATCTCAACCAGAATGATAAAGCGAAAATGCCTAAGGTCCCAGAGCCTCAGACATATCATGGCGAGGAAGATGTCGAAGAGTTCGAAGGATGGCTCACGGGCATCCTAAGATGGTTCAGAGTAAACCGGCATTGTGGACTGGACTTAGATGAGGACCGTGTGGTATGCGCAGCACTGTTTCTATGTGGCCCCACATTGACGTGGTACAATGACAATGTTGATGGTATAGACCACCAACGGGATGCTTGGTCATTCAAGATGCTGGTGATGGGCCTGTATGACAGGTTCATCTATGACATAGCAATGAAATCTGTGGTGGCCCAGTTTGGGGCCGCATTATAAGACCCCAGGGAAGGTGTGGTAGCCTTCTACCATAAGTTGACAAGGTATGCTATGAGGATGGTGAGGCCACCTGATAGGTATACCTTTAAGAGGCAGTTCATAATGAGGATGCCAAGGCTCATCTTCTAGTACCTCCTAAGTAAGGAGGTGATGGCAGAGTACTCCAATATGGAGATGATACTCCACCATGCAAAACAGGCAGAGGAAAACACCTGTCAGACGGAAAGATGGAACGAAGCACAACAAGTGATGAGAGTGTTGCAAAGTGTTCCAAAGGCTAGAGCCGCATGCCAGACATACAGTAATGAAAAAGGCTCAGGTTCACCCAGAGCCAGTTGGCGAGAGATGCTGACAAAGAACAATAAATAGAAGCTGATATTGTGTTGGGACCAACACAAGAGTGATACCTTGAAAGAGGGTGCAGTCAGTACAAAATGGAAAGGTGCTGTTAAAAGAGCGGGGCCAGCAAAGAGAAATGAGTCATCTAGCAAGATGACATGCTTTGGGTGTGCACTGTGGCCAGGAAGGCCACATGGCGAAGGATCCAAAATGCCTGAAAAACAAGACAGATAAAGGGACAGCTGCACAAATGTACGCAGCTAGGGAAATCACCCAAGAAGATGAGGAGAGTCCTGGCAAAGACCAGGACAAGGATGCGACTTCAGAGATTGGAGACGATAATGTCATAGATGAGCTGGATGAAGGGGATCCACATGAAGGATCCCAGTACAGTTCTGAAGGCAAAGAATTGGACTGGGAGGAACTCCAGTACTGGGAACTGTACAGTGAGGAAGACCAGTCAGTGCATATGTATGCACTAACAACGGAGCCAGACACCACAAATAAATATGTGGTGTTGGACGAAGACATGATGGACAACATCAAAGCATGGGATTTTGATGAGACAGGTTACTCATCGTTGGGAGACCACAAGTTTCCCTTGCTGATAGAAGTTAGCGATGATGAGATCGTCATCAAGAACGAAATGGGGAAAGCCCTGGAACAGGACTTTCCAGTAATGATAGAGGATGACAGCTTTGAAGAGGAGCCATACGACATGGCAGATGAAATTGTCTATGAATTGAAGGTGCTATTTGCAGCTTCTAGAGCAGGGGAGGAAATACCTCTGCCAAAGGAAGAAAGGAAGGTCAACGGGAGGTCAAGCTTCAAAATTAGGAAGTCTAGCAGAAAGCTAGAGAGACCAATTAGGTCGACAAAGGAGGCGAGGACCTTCTTAGTGATGATGGAAGTGAATGGACAAGCAGCAGTAGTGCTGTTTGACTCAGGATGCATGATGGATGCAATATCCCCAGAATTGGTAAGGATAGTGGGCCTAAAGGTCCACAAATTGGAGGCACAGGTGCCCATACAGCTGGGCACCAAAGGTAGTCAATCGAGAATTAATTATGGCATGAGGGCATGTGTGAAATATGGGCCTGTAGAGATGAGCCACTATTTCGATATTATAAATATTGATAGATATGATGTTGTAGTAGGCACTGTATTTATGAGAAAGCACAGCATCATGCTCGACTTTAGCCTTGACCAGATGAGGTACAAGGACCAGGTGCTTCCAGCATTGTGGGAAGGCATGGATGAATACCTGCAGGTTCGAAGGCAGGAATGTGACACAGAGAAGTGTGGCAGAAAAAACAGAGGCAGCCAAAACAAGGCCCTCATTGACTGGAGTGCAGCAAGAACACTGCACTACAGAAGAAAGAGCCTCCAGATAAAGGTAGGTCTAAAAGTTTGGAAGAACTTCAAACACGGTCAAGAAAATTGATGACCATGGTTGAGGAAGTGGACAATGTCGATAGGCATCCTCCAGGGACAGGGCTGCCTTTACCCTTGTTCATGAGTCAAAACAACTTATAGAACCATGCCTAGGGCCTCGAGATAATATCGGTTGAGCCCTTCTGTACAATTACAGTTCCTAAAGTTTCCACTGTTCACTGAATAATGCCTTATGTATGTCTTGCAAATGAAGCTCAGCCAGACTATTATATACAACTTATAGACCAGGTTCCAAGTTAATTGTTAGGATCTAGGTAGGGCATTCCACATTGAACATTGTAGTGAAAGGTTGTCAACACCACAAACATACAGAATGGCTCGGCCAAAACTATCCTACATAGAGTGAATGCAGTGAACACATTTCCAAGCCGGAAAAACAACTGAGCTCCAGACGAGTTTGGCCAAGCTTGCTTGTCAACGTCTAGGTAGCACAATGTGCAGTGAACACACTTTAAAGTTGTGCTACAAACTGCAAATGTACTGAATGGGTCGACCGAGATTATTGCCAGGGCTCATTCTGGTGGAATGTAGTGAATATATTGACAAGCTTGAAAAACAACCCACTTAAAAAGCAGTTCGGCCAAGCTACATTGTTGTAGGCCAATGTGCAGTGAATATGGTCTAAAAACCTGCCAATGTACAGAACGGCTTGACCGATATTATTTGTCAAGGCCTAAGTATGGTTGAACACAGTAAATACATTTTTGGTAAATCAGCTATCTTTCATCTTCGCAAGCCCAACACCTACCAAAAACTCGGCCAACCTGCCATTTGACTCAGTTTTCACAATTTTGTAATGTGATTGGTGCAACCCTAAGGTGTGTACAACCGTAGTCTTATATATAACCTTGGTTGAGCTATTGTATAAGTTTACAGTTTCTTCAAGCTCTCATCTAGACCTTACCAGGCCAAGCTTGAATTATTTGATAAGTCTAATAGTTTTTTCTAATTTGAAATGTATTCCCTGTGTTTATGCATACATACATGCCCAGCATGATCCCTTCTGCAAGTCAGTTGTTCCTTCACCTTATTTACTGTTGCATTCACCAAACAATGACCAGTCGTATCATCTTTGACAGCCAGATGTTGGTAGGTGGGCATACATAGATAATCAGCTGAGCCGTCCTAAGAATCTATACAGACTTTAATTAAACAGAGCCCTATTCAGATAGACCAATTGATTCAAACTGAATCTATAATTGAAACTGTGTTTGATTACAAGAACACCTTGAGGACACCTTGAGGACACAAGTAGTTTAAACACAATGAACATTGATTCAAACCAAACCAGTGATTGAAACAGTATTTTAATTAAAACATAATTACAACAGAGCAGCATATTTGAAAGCTAGGAACAATGTTTAAACCAATGAATCAAACTGAATACAAACTGTATTTGAAACATGGATAGAAGGCTGCCAATGTGTTCAACTTTGATTGAAACTGAAAAGTTAATATCATGTACCGGATTACTGTGGGCCTGACCTTCGCCTCTTTGCGTGGTGTTTCTCAAAATCCTTATCCGCTTGCTCTGGTTCTTTACATTTCTGGTTGCTCTGATGCACTTCTTCAGATGGAGTGTGTGCTTCCTGTGCAATTGGCTTCTGACCGCCTTTGCCATCTTTGCTCTGTGCACTCTTACTAGCTTTGCCACCACCCTGTGTGCTCTTCCTGACTGCCGCACCTTTGCCAACTGCTCTGCCCTCTCCGCCACCATCGTCAGTGCCATCCACAACTGCCCCACCCTTTGCTACCAGGGCCGCCATCTTGTGAACTTTCTTGGTACTCTTCCGTGTCTCACCCTGTGTACTCTTGCGTGTCTCACCCCATGTACTCTTGCGTGTCTTACCCCGTATGCTCTTGTGGACCACCACACCCTCTCCGCTGTCACCAACTGCTGCACCCTCTCCACCTTCGCCGACCGCCTCACCCTTGCCAACCACCACACCCTCTCCGCCTTTGCCAACTGCTCCACCCTCTCTGTCCCCATCATCAGTGCCATCCACAACTGCCCCACCCTTTGCTACTGGGGCCGCCATCTCATGAACTTTCTTGGTACCTTTCTTGTGCTGTGGTTTGGGGTGTGCAGGTGGGGTTGGTGGCTCATCGAAAGTATCCTTATTGCTCAGGGCTGGTTCTGGGGTGCTGGATGTATCATTGCCATCACCACCCCTCGCAGTGAAATCTTGCACAGGTTTTTGATACACTTCTGTCATTTGTACAATAGCATCCTTTGAACAGAAATGGAAGGGCTGTTTGGAGGAAATGAGGAACTGGGCAAGAGTGTGTATTTCGAGAGCAGTGTAGGATGCAGGGGACTTGAGTGCACATGGGAATTGGAACTTGGAGCTGTCATAATAGTCATGGGGATGGATGGACCATTCAGACCATGGAATGACCGGCATATCCTTATCTCGAGGCCATGTGTTACGAACCGAAATACGGGACGTGAGGACGAGCGGGATGAAACGCGGACACCACACGCGCGAGAGTGGCGGCGGTGCACGACGATCTATGGCCGGCAGTCGGACTCGGCTTCAGCTACATGAGTTTGGTGAGCTGCGCCTCCCTGCGCTACTAGCGTGTCCGTTATTTCAGATAAGGAGTTTGTCATGCGGACTAAGGGAGCTGAGAGCGAGAGCATGGAATCGTTGTTGATTATTAGACTAAGGTTCTACACGTGCATAGCGAAGTACTTATACATCTAACTAATGGAAGCGGCACGTTCCTAAGCTACGAGACCATGTGGAGCCTAAGGCTAAGAATACGGGATAGGGGTGAAGTTTCATACAATTGGAAATTAACACTAAGTATAGTTTGGCAAACGGAAAGACGGGACACCAGCGAGAATTGCATATACAAGAGAGAGATTGAATCTTGGAGATAGCTGTTAGGGCGGAACAAGGGCGGAACAAGGGCGAGGCATCCGCAGGGCTGGTGGGGTCAGAGAGTTGAAGCACGCATGCATTGTAGAGGCACGGATGGATGCAGACGAGTGCACGTGGCTGCACGGGTGTACGGGAGTGCGGAACTAGATGAGACAAGAATGGGAACAGGAATTGAAAGTAGGCGAGGGACAGGGGTGTCGGCGAGGGGTGTGTGAGCGATCATAACAGTATCCCCTCTTTAAGGGCCGACTCCCTAGGCGGCCTAAGCATCAGGAATACGACCGCCGCGGTAGTCAGAGGCGGTGAGGTTCTCGACAGGGCCAGGTTTGTCAGGATTAAGTGTGTGAAAATCTGCGATAGCGTCCGATGCATTAACGTTGTCGGCGCTAACCCACTCGAGACCTTCGCCGGTCTCCTCATAACCCTTCCACTCTACGAGGTAGCGGAGCGGCATGCGATAGCGGCGCACTATAGCGGAATCACGAATGGCGGTGATCTCGTAGTGCTCCTCGCCGTCGATGGTTTCGGGCGGAGGCGGAGATTGGATACGGCTGGGAATGGTGTTTGGAGTAGCAGGTTCGAGCATGGCGATGTGGAAAATGGGATGAATGAGACGCATGTTGGTCGGAAGACGAAGTGTGTAGGAATGGGTACCGGGCTGAGCTATAACTTCGAAGGGGCCGGACATCTTGTCAGAGAGTTTCTTGGAGGGGCGCGTGACGCGGAAGTAGTCAGCGTGGACAAAAGCAGTTGAACTGATGGGAAGTTCAGGTGCCGCCATGCGGTGCGCATCAGCGTAGCGACGCTGATATTCCTGTGCGTCGATGATACTCTTCTGCAATGATTTGTGAAGAGCGTCGAGGTCCAAGGCAAACTCGCGCTCGGGGTGAACCGTGATGTTTTGGTGGTAGCCCTTGTTGGCGAAGAAAGGTGTGACGCCCATAGTTGCGCTCGGTGTGTTGTTGTACGTGAACTCAGTGAGGGGTAAAAGGTGAGCCCAATCTGACTGACGATAGTTGCAGTACATGCGGATGTATT
>QMFE01001803.1:0-12607 GCA_003314665.1 Tricholoma sp. MG77
CGCCTTAACCTTATGGAATTACATGGTACCTGGCTAGATACCTGCCCTCCAGCAGGCCTGGAAGCCACCAGAATGTATTTGGTGATGGGCACTGCAGATCATGCACCAGATGACTGGGCCTGTCCCAACTCATGATGTTTAGTGACCTATTTGGTGAGCCACTCCTTTTGTTCCATTGACCTCTTGCTGGTGACCATTTGCCTGCAGCGTTTAATGTGAGTGAGCTTGGAAAGATTTTCCACACCTTAGGTTGAAGATTTTTCTAGTACTCAGGCAATTCTCATGGAAGCCAGGACCCATCCATCTTTGATGATCACACCTTCCAAGAGGCAACCCACCTTATAGAACTCAAACTCCATCTCATTCTGATCACCTCCATGCCCCAACATTACATTTTCATCCACTCTCATAAGCCTTCTAAATCCGCTGAATTTCTTAATCTTTACTTTTTGGGAACATTAAATGGAATATAAGGCAATGAAGCCACCATAAATGGAAGCGTAAACATGGGTGATGACAGGGTCATGAGATGGTGATTTGTGAGTTGGGTTCCTTGTTTCATGCCATCCATGCATTCTTTTTGGTTTGTTTGGTGTTTAGGGATAATGGCATGCTGATTGTTGACTTAAAAGGTATCTATTTATGATGGTCACACTTAGTGGTTGTGAGTCCACTCCTCATGTTTGTTTGATATGGTATTTAAGCTTCAACAGCTCCAAAGGCATACAAGTAGGTAATATCGGAAGTGGTTAGGTTAGGGAGGTGTATATTGACGAGCGAACTGAGGAGCTGGGGGTGAAAACAGACAACTAGATTGTTGGGGGACAACAATCCACCTGAGTTTCACTTATATAGCTCTTCAGGTCCATTTTCTCACACTCCAAATGGGGTAAATATAAAGACAATAAGATGACTTACAAATTCTGTTGCAGTTCTGATGGGAATATTACTCATCCCAACCTGATTGGGTCAGGGAATGAGTAATCCTGTGACAAATATCAATGAGTAAGAGGGGGCTGATGACACATACCAATGACATCAGGCCCCGATCATGTGACCACCAGAAGGCATGACCTCGGTCAGCTAGCAACAAAGGCCGATCACGTGACTGGGCTGAGAAATGGCATAACCAGTTAGGGAACCCCAAGTTCCTGTTAGGGTTACTATTGATAATTTAATTAGTCTTACAGGTGGTAAGAATGTTTATTAGACATGTAAAAACTCACAGTTAGGCAATGGCATGGGTACTCCCATGGGTACCCAGAGCTCTACCCGTACCCGTACCCACATGGGGATTAACCCATTGACCCACGGGTTGACACCCAGTGGGTCCCACGGGTGTTGATTCCTGTGCGGGTCTCATACCAAATATATAAATTATATATATTAATTCTATCTAAACTAACTAAGAAAAATAATAAACTTACAGCCCAAGAGACGTTGTCGACGTCTCTTGGGCCCCCCATCGTCCCTCCATCGTTGTCGGCCTCCCCCCATTGTCGTTGTTGTTGTCCATCCCCCATAGTCATTGTTGTTGTCCATCCCCCATAGTCATTGTCATTGTCCATCCCCCATAGTCGTTGTTGTTGTCCTGCCCCCATTGTCATTGTTGTTGTTGTTGTTGTCCCCTCATCCCTGTTCCTGGTCCTAGTCGTTGTCGTGTTCTAGGACTGTTGCCGGCGGTGGGTGCTTGTGCTGGTACCGCTGGTGGTGTTGTCCCTGCTCGCAGGGTGGCCTGTCATCACCGGTTGGTCATCACCCTGCCATCCACCCTATGAGCAGGGGCTTGCAGCGGTGGCATAGGGTGGGGTAGCGGAGTTGGGCCCATTGTTACAAGATGATTATAACCTAAAATGAAATCAAAGTAGTTAGTAAAAAGAAAAAAAAAAAGAAAAAAAACTTACCTGGGGCCCAAACGCCATACATCAGTGTTTGGGCCTGTTTTCTGTCCGTTGGCCGTGGCTGTGCTTGGCGTGTCAAGGGGCATGGGAGCAGAGCAGCGGGGGTTGAAGGAGTGGGCAACAGTGGTGGTAGGTGGATGAGGGAGGGAGGTGTCGTTGATGATACCGTGACAAAGTAAGTACAAAGGTAGGTAAATAATGCATCAACAATCAACAAAGACGCAATGTGCACACAAGACCAAATGGTCAGTGCACAGGCTGGGGGTATATAAGCCTCCCATTTCCCTTCTAAGATGGGCTCGCCCCAATTTTTATTTGTTAGTAATAGATATATAGTTATATATGTAATTTACTAGTTATATATTTTAGATTGCCCTCCCTTTTGGTGAGGGGTAGGCACAGGTTACGGGTCATGTAAATCATGACCCATACTCGTACCCATGCCTACCTGTACCCGTAACCCGCACGGGTTCCCCTAACCCATGCTATAGCCTACTCACAGTTAGTGTTAGGTTAGCTTAGGATTCCTTTAATCTAACTTTCTTGGTTAACACTGTTATGTCCTGTTCCGTTCCTTGGACTTAATCCATTCCACAGACTCCAACTTACTTCCCAATTCTATATTTAGTTTTACTTACTTTGTCATTCTGTTTATCCTTGCATATTTTTGTTTGTCATTTCATACTTCACATCTACTACGAGTATTTACCTCAGGCCCCGATTGGATACCCAATGCCCATACCAAACTAGTATATAAACATAGTTACATTTGCTTGTAAACTGCAGTTTGAATATTGATTAGTTCAATCTCCTCCTATCTTGTCTCATTCTCTCTTGTCTCAGACTTTCACTCGGTCCCCAACTTGATTCCCATCCACTACAAAATCTGGAACATGGCAACAAGTGAAGGGCACAACTTCTTACAAGTTGAAGCCAAGTTCCTTCTGTTCCCCTATGTTTAGTGAATGGCAGGGGTATGCAAAACCCTGGGGGTATGCATGGGGGGTACATGAGGGTAGGGGTAAGGTTACAGATTTTCATACCCTTGTTGTACCCCCACCCTTGAGCCAGGTATGCAGGGGTACAGGAGGGTACAGGAGGCATGTGATGCAAAAGTAGTTCTACAGAAGTTATGTTTCTGGAAGGATGCCTGGTTTGGGAACCTACACTGGACTTAGATGGATGGTGATGACAGGATCAAATTATCTTTGTTGTGTGGAAGTGGGAACCTTAGCTACTACACAATAAGGAAGTAAAATAATGCTATAACTTTGTTGCGTGGAAGTGGGAATGAAGGTCATGGAGTAAAATATAAGTGATATATATAAGAAGATCGGTCACATAATAAAAGAAGGCCACATCAAGCGTAGTGTGTAATTTGGGAAGGCCGCATCAGGTGTAGTTGCATAATAGGCAGGTACTGCATCAGCGGTGTAATGTCGGCACTGGTGGGTGTGGATAGGGAGGTGATAATGTGAGGAGCATTGTTGCTGGCACATGTGTTGTTGGTATATGTGTTGCTGGCGTGTTGCTGCTGTTGTTGCTGGTGGCTGTGCTGGCACCAGGGGATGTTGCAATCTGTGTGTTGACCATAATTCACCATAATGTAGACATCGGTATGTCTGGTGTCAGTGAGTTGTTTCTGTGACATAGGTGGCTGTGTCAGTGGCAAGGGTGATAGTGTCGGTGATGTGTGTGGCTGTGCTGGCACCGGGGGGTGAGATGGCAGGGGCGTAGGTGAGTGTCTTGTCATAATGTCAGTCACCAGTGTGCATCTTGCTGGTGTGTTGTTTCTGTGCCATAGGTGGCTGTGCTGTCGCTGGTGGCTGTGTCGGCAGCAAGGGTAATAGTGTTGGCAATGTGTGTGGTTGTGCCGGCGCCGGGGGGTGAGATGGCAGCAGCGTAGGTGAGTGTCTTGTCATAATGTCGTAAGTCTGTGGGGCCGGACTTACAGTTTCTCACAATGTATTACAAATATCAATATGTAGCTATTTTTAATTTGATGTACATGTGCAACACTTGACCACTAATCAGGTCAGGAGATTGCTGTGTTGTAGAAAGGGACTTACAATGAGAAGGTTTGCATGATGTGCATTACATCAACTAGGCTGAGAACCTCCAGGCAATGAAATCAGAACTTTGGCCACATTGGTAGCAGAATCACTGCAAATAGCAGTGAGATTAGAAGATATCGCAGCCTAAAATCCACAGGTATGTGAGTTGTCACAGTATCTTGCTCCATTACCACACATACTAGTGAGGAGTGAGCTACATTATGTTCAATGATGTTGTGTAGCAGGAGGCTTTGACTATTTTGTATAGAGCCCATGACATTGTTAGATGGATGAATTCTTGTCTCACAAAATCAAACAGAAAATAATAGCAGTGCACAGCTGCTTTTTTTGCTTTGAAATTTGAATGGAGCACAAATTTGAATAACATACCTGTTGATCTGTTGAACTAGCAATGGTGAGTGCATATAAATTAAATAGACATCCATTAGATGTCTCACTGAGAGCTTATCTTGAATTTGTAGCTTTACTCCTTGAAGTGTCCCGGGTTCTACAATATGATGTTGTATGCATGTGCCTAGATCAAAATCGTTATTCACACTGTTGAATAGTGCCAAGATCGTCAGATGGGTAGCCAAGAGCATGTGTCCCTTCAAGATCATAAAAGATTGTGGGTTTCAATCTCTGATGATGACAGGACACCCAGACTATTACATGCCTTCGCCTGAAACTGTCTCATGTGATGTTAAGAAGGTCTTTGTGCAGTGTTGTCAGAGGATTGCAAAGATCTTGCAGGTGAGTCCAGCAAATTATCTTGGAGGTGACACCATGATAAATGTTACCAGGAACATGAAGGGGCGCTGAATTTTGCAACAGATGCTTGGACATCCCCAAACCACAAGGCGTATGTTGCCATCAATGTACATTTCAAAGAAAACAGAGTTCTTATCTCGATGTTGCTTGATCTTGTTCAGGTTGCCACCAATCATTCCGGAGTTAACCTTGCTGCTGTATTTGCAAATATTCTTGACGACTTTGGCATTAGTGACAAAATAAGTACACAGTAGTGTCATTCCTGGTAGTTATACTCACCTGTGTCCAGATCCTAAGTGTTACCTGTGATAATGCTTCAAATAACGACACCATGATTGAAGAGCTCGAGGATCTTGTTGCAGCATTTGCTGGCGAAGCAGGTCAGACCCGATGCTTTGCACATATCATCAATTTGATAGCAAAGAGTGTGATAAAGCAATTCGATGTACCAAAAGCAAAGGCAGGTGAAGTAATGGATGATGCTATCAAGGAGTTGACAGCACTGGCTGGAGATATCGAGACTGAAGAATGGGCGACAAGAGACAGTGCCAACGAGGATGATGAGATTGAAGATGATAATGTTGAGGACTGGGTTGATGAACTGATGATGATGTAAAAGGATGAGAAGCAGGAACTCAATAATGACATACAGCCTGTGCAATGGGTCTTAGTGAAGGTGAGTGTCAAACATTGTCACAGTTGACAATGCACTCAACAGCAATGGGCCACGTTAGCTCTGCAAGATTGCATACACTATCAAGAACTCATCAACGATCATCCTACCTCGATGGTATGTGATCGTCAACAAACTAAAGTTGAAGGAACACATGATGCCTCGAGATGTCACCACCCAATGGAACTCAACCTATGACATGCTTGAGTTTGCACTCAAGTATCAGGCATCACTTGATGATATCACAGGCGACCGCAAGATGAAGCTGAGGCAATATGAGATGGATGAGGAGGAGTGGGAGATTACTCATTAATTGTGCCTTGTGTTGAAGGTGAGCCAGGTCTATTGATCTTGTATATGTTCCATCTCAAGTCTTACTTGTTAGATTTTCAAAGATGCTAAGTTATTCTTCTCTTGCGATGGGATCCCCAATCTTGCTACCATCATTCCTGCCATGGACAAGGTCCTTGCTACAAACACCGTGTCTGATCAGTTCTCAATATCCATCAAGGCCATGCTCGGGATGGGAAAGAAGACACTGAATCGTTATTATAGCAAGACTGATGCATCCAACATCTACAGAATTGCTATGAGTAAGTTTCAATACAATTACTATCTACAGGACATTCTAATCTATTCCACAGTCCTTCATCCTTGACACAAGCTCGAGTATTTCAAGGCTGCTGGGTGGGATGCCGAATGGATCAACACAGCATGTTCAATGGTCCATGATGTTTTTGACAGCTCATACATATCTTTTTTGGTGGATAAGCCAAAATCCATTGATGACATGCATGTATATTTCACATCTTGAACTGTGCACTTACAATTGATCTAGACAGCCATGACAACGCCATCCACCAATATGTTCAATGACCTCCCAGCTCTTGCTGCGCCAAATCTGGCAGGTCTTCGAGACAAGCTTGATCAATTTCTAAGCATGGACCCCAAATACATCAAGGATGTTCTGGGCTGGTGGTTTGAGAGGCGGCATGTCTTCCCATGGCTATCACAAATGGCCATGGATTACCTCTCAATACCTGGTACATAATCATGTTATCTGCATTCAGGTAATTGCTAACGATTCTGCTAGCTACATCAGTTAATGTTGAACAGGTTTTTAGTAAGGGTCAAATTCTATTATCACACCTGCACAGCCACCTTGCAGTACAGTCAACATGGGCACTCATGTGCATTGGAGCTTGATGGGATATGTGAAGAATAACGACATTAAGGCAGTTGCACTGCTTCCTGAGGTGCAAGGAGATAAGGAGGATCTTGATAGTGCTTTAAAGTCCAGTTTGGTCTGGCTTTTTAGCCTAGAAGCCAAATAACCGAGACTGTAACCAGTCTACCTCCTCTCCATATTTACACTAGACCAGACTGAACCATACATAACCGGTTAAGCTCGGTTTGGTTACAGTCTGTTGACCAGTTCTGACCGGTCTTAACAATGACCACAGAGCAACTGGTTGAGATCAGTTCAACCCACAGTCAAGACCAGTCCATCAGTTAGAAATGTATCATAACATACAAGAACACTGTAATAAGGGTATGTATTGAAAATTATCCCTGCATAACCAGTTAGGGTACAAGAAGAGAAAGAATTTTAAAAGCACTGTAATTATGATGTGAGACAATAATTTATATCAAATTGAGGAGAGCATACCGATCATAAACTAGCTAGAGCCTCGCAATATAGGTATTCCTAGCAAGAACCAGATCACTAGAAGGGTGCTGCAACCCATGTGTGACAGAGGCTGGCCAGTGAGAGGTGAGGGTAGTCAGTCCAGTGCTCCTATGGGAAATAGTCAGTGAAGGTCAAATAATAGACATAACATTATCCACATACAAGCCACCATGTAAATATATCATCATATAACACTGCTGGAGCCCCAATGTACTGCTCCAATTCAAGAATGACTGAGGAAGGATGAACTGTTAAGTCAATGCCATCATAAAGTAGGTCGGCAGTATCAGTAGCAGGTTGCTTGAGTACAGAGGCTGAAGAGACTCGGACATCTGTTAGTTCAGAGGAAAGGGAGTCCAGAGGTGGAAAACTTGTAGGAGATGACAGATTAGCGATATGAGACATTGTCAATGTCCAGTCAATCAACAACTTGGATGGGAGGAAAAGTGAAAGATTCAGAGTAATGCCATGTAGCATTAGTAACTTGAAAGCACCGCTCTAAACTGTTATCTGCATCTTATCTGCGCACCAGCATGCATTGCTACCCCTAATCAATGTAATGTGTGAGGCCGACCTTGAGAGAACTTTGTAGATCTAGAGCGTTCATAAGGTTGATATTCAGAAATGTGGCCCGAGTATTTTACTGCGACTTGGTGCATTGAAGTTGCAATTGATTAATGTGTAGCAAATCAATATAGAATCACGATGCGTCTGTGTCTGACTTGATGCTAATGAAATACTACTAGTACTAGCCTAAAGTTTGAGCTCCTACCTCACAGGTGGCATATTGAACAGCGGCTGATTAATGTGTCTACAATGTTTTTGAAGTGCACATGGAGACTCTGAGTCCGCAGTGACCGAAGAGTCAATAGTCATGCTCATCTATTAACATGTACCTAGTTGCTTCATGTCCAATCTCACTCTGATGTATCATGATCTTCATGCTCGAAACAAAGATTTAACGATCAACATTATAATGGTGGTATATATGCTAATATTCTACCTAGAAGTCCAATTGTGAGTCCAAGTACGACACTAACACTAATTCTCGATAACGATTTCAACTTCCTGCATATCAAATTCTTCTGCCAATGTATCAGCCTCAAGCATCTTGCAGTATTCATCCATGTCCACCTCTTCAACCTTCCCAAAGTTCCAAGCGGCAAGATCAGCAATGTTATTGCGCCACACAAACTTCATGATTTGCAACTCCTCAAATCGTGTTGCACCTAAAGAAGCCCAACAATCGTCAGCAGTCTGTTTACTCACAGAGAAAAGTCGTTTGCAAGGGACTGAAGAGGCCTGGCATGGGAGCACATCCAGAGCCATTCATGCCAGTGTTGGATAAATCAGAGCATGGTCCTGTAAATTTTGTTAGCAGTGTCAAATCAAGATCATAGTAAACAGACCGGCATACCTGCCACCATTTAACAATATCAGTATCCTTTGTAACATCAGCAGGTATATCCCTTAGATATCACTGCCATTCCAAGATCCATCCTTCTTCATTATCAATTGTAACACGCTGCTGACAAAACTTATCATAGTCCGACAACAGGCTGCTTGAGCCTGTTGATCTCACATCCACTTCCGCAGAGTCAGTAGGTTCAGCTCTCGGATGACGCTCATAGTACTTTTCCATCTATTTGATTGGTAGTTAGATTGTATACTCATAATCAAAGATTATGACTTACAACCGTCTCCACAGGCTTTCAAGCCTCATCCTGCCAATCTTTTGCATTCCTATTGCCTGCCTTGAGCTCTTCCACCTTCTCCTTTGCACCACCCCAAGCCATCTTGATGTAGTCTAGTTTATAGTACAGATGAAGAACTACAAACCATCAGTAGTGCAACAGAAAGAATGATAGCAATGTCATACCTAATGCAAGTACATAGCTCGGCTTGTTATCGAAGCGAGTATAATACTTCTGAAATTTTGCAAGGCCGTCATTGATTGCTTCTTGGTAAATAGGGAAGCAAGCATCTTTCGCCTTTGCTTCCCAAGCAGTCTGTAGCTCCTCTATTGCGGGAAGTGCACACCAGAGAGTAGGTAGTCATTCAGAAGAAAAATGATGCAGTACATCCTTAGAATCCTGTCAGTAGGGATGCCATGTGAGTTGTGCATGTCACCGTGGAGCAACTAGATATACCTTCAAAATGTTGCATGCATCCTTCATATGTTCCCAGTCCTGATCAGAGAATTGAAATGCAATCCAGGGTATCTTCTTTGTAACATGTCCGATAGAATGAATAATTGCCTTGACTGATGTTTAGGATATGATGTGGAAGTGCGCAGTGGTGCCCTGATGCCAATGCGTGGCGTGTGGCACATCAGTCCATGAACATTGACAGAAAAAAAAAAGTTGCAGCATGGGGGGGGGGAAAGGTGCAACTGTGCAGTGGCTACTGGACACTAATGCACATGGAGAATGTGTGCAGTGGCACCCAGATGCCTTTGCGCATGGGGTGTGTACCAACAATAAGCGCAACTTGTGAGGCATCATTGAGTTATACTCCTGGGTTTTTGAGAGGAATGATCAGAAAGAGGTGATTACTATAACAGAACAGCTACACCATTTGACTATTGCATCGGACTCCATGTAGATATACTATGTGCAGTGCGTAATCCCAGTTTACGAGAGGAATGGTTGTGGCATCATTGAGTTATAGTCCTGCAGGCCTTTGAGTGGAATGATGTGGAAGAGATGATTACTATATAAGAACAACTGCACTGTTCCACTATTGCATTGGGGTGAATGTAGATATACTATATGCAGTGTGTAATCCCAATTTATGAAAGGAACGGTTGTGGCATCGTTGAGTTACAGTCCCATATGATGAGGAAGAGGTGATTTACTATTAGAAGAACAGCTGCACTGTTAAACCAGTGCATTATTCTATCATTTCTATTTACCTTGGTACATCCAGACATGGTCAGGGTGGGAGAAAGTCAGGTGTACATACCAAATACCCAGGAGATAAATAAAAAGAACCTCTCTCTTCAGACAATGCTAGAGAGAGAGGAAAGTCAGGTGGACATTAACATCAATTTTCTGGTGTACATTATCAAATACCTCTCTCTTCAGACAGTGCTAAACAGAGAGGAGGTCATTCATACATTATCTTGATTTACATATGTAATTATGTAATTAACAACCTGGTAGAGATCACTGATATTTTTAATTTGTCTAACTGTGGGGTTAGGGAGGAGAGTATTTCTACAACCACAGATGATAGGCGGAGGGGGACAAAGGGCTTGGAACAAATCCAGCAATATCCAAAATATCAAATGAATGTTAAGCCATACCTTCAAGGCCTAACAGCAAGATTCCATGGCAGAGAATATGTGTTAACACAACCAATGGATGAAAACATGAATATGTTCCAAGTGGAAGCTGTAATGAGAGCAGAATACCAACTGCTATGCCAGTGTGACGGCTTCAAAACTCAGTTTAATGCACATGCGAAGGAGTCAGCTGTCCACACCATTCCTCGTAAGCTAATCGTCCATAACAACTATGTATCATACTCACATCTTGAGTAGCAGGATTCTATTTCAATTTCAAGGACTCTTTATTTGGAGAGATTCAGGGTTCTGTCAGCTCAGGAGGCAGAAACGTCCCTCATCGGCATTTATTGGCAACTCTTCTCTTGCCATGTGGAAAGGTCGATGGAAAAATAAGAAAATTCACTGGAAATGATGATGTCAGAGATGCTCCTGATGATATAACAAAGTGTTAGGGCGACACCAAAATCCACTCACAGGATTCCTCATGTGGGCTCTACAAGAAGTTTGACGACGATCGCTGATGCGATCAGAGATTGCTGGGAACGGTTAAGAATAGATGGTTGGTTGATCAAAGGCTTTTCCGCACACTACCAATGATGGGAATCCTAAGAGAACACAACTGGGGTGCCTCTTAGTCATGTATTCACTTTATATACTATGTTACAGTTATTGTACGTTATTTGAATACTGTTAAGAGGTCGCGCGCGTACAGGCGTGTACACTATTACTAATCATTGACGTGTGAGAACATTTTTCTCACGATCAGTTATTTGGTGTCATTGAGCGTAACTCTGCGTAATGGACTCCAATAAATATGTAAAAATAAGGAAAAAATAATGAGAATGTATATGTTTCATAACACAAAGGCTGTCCATGCATTCGCCCACTTTTCATTGTTGTACTCCCAGGGGCATGTTCTATTTTGCGATCTTCAAGGTGCGTCATAACGAAATTTGTTGTTCCATCCGAATTAAGGCACACTTAATTTGAGAGGGGTCATGTGCTTGTTTGATCCACAGGCTCACATGTACATGCATTTGATTGTCTTCCAACTGATAACTTCCTCATTTCTTTAACAGGAATACATTTTTTCCTGAGCGTGACATATATTGGGATGGAGGGCCAGACAAGATTAAAGCATTTGTCAAGCAACATGCTTCTATGTGTGGAAGCAATTGGGTTTGTGCAAGATTGGGCTTGAAAGACGCGATTGTGGAAGATACTTCCTTGGGAAAGCGCACTCTGAGTCCCAAGAAAACAAGTGATAGACATAAGGGTCGTTCACAATAGCGTTTTCAAGGCTGATTTTGACCTGATTTCAGCTCTGATTTCATTTCTGATTTCGCTGTTTTGTCCATCACGTGATGGAACGGAAATATCAGCAACTCAGCATCATCAGTCTGGCCATCAAAAAACAAACCTCGCCACGTTGACAATCACTGCACCAAGATACCTTCGTCATTGAGAACAACAATGATGAGAGCTAAAATTCTCTAACCCTTCGCTGCCTTATTGCTGGCATTAGTCTACATATCAAATATCTTCACAATATCCAAGTTACAACAAAATCCCTTACTGTAGGAGGGCACTACAGCCATAGGGGGGGTCTTCCAGACTGTGGCTGTGCCATTATCGGGGGTTCCCGAGGTATGTTACTAGTGTCACATGTAGTCACACTCTTTTAGCTTCTTCACTTCGCACTACGTTGGTATCAGACCTATATACTTGGTTCTGTGTACTCTTGTGCCACCTGAGTCTCTCTGACCCCCTACCCACCATCTTACATTTTTTTACACACCCTTAAAGGCTGTTACACAACCTTTCTGGCCCCAGTAGGCCAGAAACTACAGTGAGTTTTTTCTTAAAAACTACATCATTGGCCTGGCTATGCCAGCCAATAATAATCTACTGGAGCAAAGTGAGGGCCAAGAGGCCCTTACCAACACCCTTAAGGATGCCAATAGGCACCCAAAAGCGTCACAAGAGAGAGAAATGCACAACGTGATGTTGTCGCGAGGTGCCACATCACACTTTGATTCGACGCAGGCTCGTTCAGTGCGAGACTGCGAAGGCTTGCCTCAAGGTCGGCAGAGGATGCCGCCCAACAACATGAGGCAGAAGGAGCCAGCAAAGACTGCGTTCTTGATGGCGCGGTCTATTCTACAGAGAATGAGGGGCATAGAACCCCCATTTGGATTCACAACGGAATCATGGCACGAGTGTGCCTGC
>QMFE01001803.1:12645-22723 GCA_003314665.1 Tricholoma sp. MG77
TGCCTGCTACTTTTCGGGCATGGCATCGTTGTCAGACTGGGATGTCCAGTCAGATAACGAGGAGACATTCATCGAGAGGATGCGGAGGTATGCACCTCCACCAGGCCTAGTCAAGCATGAGTGGGCAACCTTTGTAGATTACGCAAAGGTTACTGTACAAGAGATGAATGCTGGTAGTAGCCAGCTACTGCCTCGCCAACGAGATGAGGCAAGTTTTGTAAAAGAGGGTAAACCTCTCAATAGAACAATCCCCAACCCCCGCCAACTTCACCCAGTCGAAAACCATGGGGAACATATGATCGTTCCCAAATTTATGAAAGGGCTCGCAGTCCAGCGAGCCAGGGAGGAAAGTGGTGCCGCCAAACTTGACGGTATTGAAAAAGACAGGACTGTCAACGGCGATAGAACCGTTGACAATGAGAAGAGGACGGCGTTATTGTTGTCAGAGCAGCAGGGGCAGGTCGGATATCAGTATCCACCTGCACCACTTCCAAAATCGCCAGACAAGATGGGCTGGCATATAGACAAGAACGAAGACGACGAGAGACGTCGTCTAACGAGCCTACAAGTAGCCAGGCCCATTCGCAATACCGAGGTGCAATCTGCCTCGCCAGTGGGACGAGGCAGAGGGGGAGGGAATCCTCCCTACGACACGAAAACGTTGTATAAAGGCCGTGTAGGCTCCAGTGACGACGACAGTCGTCGTTATGATGATGCTGAGTCCAAACTACGTGTCGGTAATGTAGTTAATGGAAGACATTCGGAGTCGAACGTCGGCAATAAGAACGAGATGGCGAAAGCGCTGTCAGGACAGCAGGAACAGGTCGGATGTAAGAATCCACCTGTGCCATCCCCAAAAGCGCCGGATAAAGGAGGCCGTCGCCTAGACGGGCAACAGAAAGTCAAGGCGCATAGCGCATCCGGCCAGGGAAAAGGTAGCGACGTGTGGGCGTCAAGTAGGGGCCGCTTAGGTCCTAAATGCGACGAAAATCATCGTGTATCTAAAGAAATTGTCAGTGAACAACGGACGGCGTGTAATACACCGCCCCAGACACGTAAAACAGGTGGCTCACCTGTTTCCTTGGCACCTAACTGTAACGAAATTTTTAACGGCCCCCAGACGGCCGTGCATTCAACCCAGAGAGAGTCGCCGATCGACGACTCTCGTTCCTGCCTCCTAGGTGGGCCGAAACGGCACCATAACGGTGCAGTTGACGATAAACGTTTGAACACGAACGTCGAAACTAAAAAGAGACTGATGGGTTCGTCAGTTAATATACAAAGAATGAGTACAACGTTGTACTCAGCTGCGACGGCGCCAAAAGCGCCAGATAAGCGAGCCCGCCATGTAGATGACGGACAGAACGGCGAGGCGCAAGAGACGCTTCGGCCAGGGAGAAACAATCGCGCTGGAGGACAGTCGCGGTGGCGAGAACGGAATCCGTTGCTAGTGCAGCAGAAACGGGTCGGATATGAGTATCCACCCGAGACGGCCCCAAAAGCGCGAGCCCGTCGTGTAGACGACGGACAGAATGATGAGGCGCATAGCGCACCTCGTCCAGGGAAAAGGAGCCGCGCTGGAGACCAGTCACGGTGGGGAGAACGGAGTCCATTGACGCAAATGCGTCAACAGTCACAATGTGACACAAATCACGTGTCACGTGAATCGACGCGTCTACGCGTTGCAGGCTCGAACATGGGCACAACGGGGTGTGCTTTGGATGCACCACTGGCACGACATGTTGAGCACCCATCCATGGGCTGTTATCACTCATATTTAGAGCCAGATAACAGCACAGGGGAGGCAGAGATGACGTTAAATGCGTCAAATAAAATTAACAGCCCGAGTAATTGCTTGGACGGACTGATGGATGAGTCAGATAATGATGATTGAGGGCCACCAAAAGGTGGTTAGAATTATTTTAATTCATTTTAATTTTCTTGTTGACATTTTTGTCAGCGAGGTGCGTTTCGGATAAGCGAACCAGTTAAATCGCATTGCGTATGGCCCTCAAGTTATGGATGTCATTGTAACAAGCATCCATGGGACATTAAATTTTTATTCACCAACTGCATGGGGCAAATTATCCTGTGCTTAAACTTTCTTTATTTTTTATTTTGTTTGGTGTAGATTGGCTGGTGGGGCCAATCTCAAAGGGGAGAATGTAGGAGGGCACTACAGCCATAGGGGGGGTCTTCCAGACTGTGGCTGTGCCATTATCGGGGGTTCCCGAGGTATGTTACTAGTGTCACATGTAGTCACACTCTTTTAGCTTCTTCACTTCGCACTACGTTGGTATCAGACCTATATACTTGGTTCTGTGTACTCTTGTGCCACCTGAGTCTCTCTGACCCCCTACCCACCATCTTACACTTACATTGTGCTCCGAAAATGACACCTGCCACTATGTGCGGGATAAGCAGCATCACCCTCAACGACGAGCGGGGGCGGAGCATGCATGCGGAGGACACTGGCTTATGCCTAGCTATGTTCGATCTGGATGCGACAAATTTGGCCCTAAAAATGGCCCCATCTTCAATCCAAACCGTGTACGAAAGGGTAAAATTTAGGTGAAGGTCCGATTACGGATCAGCCCTGTCGAGAGCAATGTCCGATCCTCCTGCATACGGATTCATAGGTTTCCCATGTCCAAATTTTGAACAGCTCCTGCTGGGGAGCCAAAACATGGCATAATACAACCATGTCCCAGTCATCAAACCTTCATGCAACATAATACAACCATGTCCCAGTCATCAAAACATGGCATAATACAACCATGTCCCAGTCATCAAAGCGATGTCCGATCTGCATTGCGTACGGATTGAGAGAAATTCTGAGGTTCGAGACAAAATGCTCATGAATGTGGTCAAAATTGGAACGATGAAAATGACCAAAAAGTGGCCATTCCGGATCGGACATATGACAGCATTAGCCAGTGTCCTGCATGCGGATGTGGGTTCCTTTTCGAACTCCGAAACCTGATTTTGCCATGGGATTACTATAACGCCCAATTGGTCTGAAATCTCCCAGGGAGTCTGAAATTTGATTTCTACATTTTATCTGCTTGCTCAATCTCCCCAGAGTTTTATGGGATCTAATTGACTAGTAGTAGTGGATGTATGTATAATTTCACTAAGGAATACAAGCTGTGGAAGCAGTCGAGAAACAGTAGCCGGAATGATCAAACAGTGAAACAAATGAAAATGTCTTGTTCACAATGGTAGAATCCACTCCCAAAGCCCGAAAATTTTTGACAAGACACCTACACTATGCAAAACTATGGAAGAGTGCTCTCTTCAAGTCTCCGGGGTGGTGTGCCCATGTTCGAGAGCGATGAGAGGACAGCATGACAAAACACATCAAAATTCAAGCTCCTCCCAGAAACAGTATTGTACTATTGTACGTGTTTTACGTGTTTTGACAGTCCATCACTGCATGCTAGAGCACACCAGTGATGAGACCGAAGCATTACTCCAAGAGGGCTGCTGCCGCCTTATCCACGAGAAGCGCAATGGCATCAAGATTAACATTGCTCAAACAGCTCAGGACCTTGGTGTTTTCTATGGCACTCTTCAGGCACACTTTCTCAATATCCACAAGTCTGCCCAAGAGGCTCACGCTACCTAGCAATTTCTTGCTCCTGCACTCGAAAATGTGCTTGACAACATATATTTCATCCTATAGATCCTACCTTACTTTCTACATAGTTGTATATACTTCAATTCAATGATTTCTCGTGCCTCAGCATCTCGAGCCACTTGCCGTTGACATGGCGAGCGGACATTCGATTTTACTGTGACAAAGTGTGACAAAATTAACAGTGGCCCTTCATCACTCTCAAACATGGGCACACCACCCCGGAGACTTGAAGAGAGCACTCTTCCATAGTTTTGTATAGTGTAGGTGTCTTGTCAAATTTTTTCGGGCTTTGGGAGTGGGTTTTACCATTGTGGACAAGACATTTTCATTTGTTTCACTGTTTGATCATTCCGGCTACTGTTTCTCGACTGCTTCCACAGCTTGTATTCCTTAGTGAAATTATACATACATCCACTACTACTAGTCAATTAGATCCCATAAAACTCCGGGGAGATTGAGCGAGCAGATAAAATGTAGAAATCAAATTTCAGACTCCCTGGGAGATTTCAGACCAATTGGGCGTTATAGTACACCACGTGATGATCAAAATGGCGATGAAATCAGAGTCGAAATCAGCCTCGAAAATGCTACTGTGAACGACCCTAGTGTAGACTTCATTGTAAATTGAGTAGTCAGCCCACACAAGGATCACACTGTCACTCAGACTGTTTAATGTATTATCGATTCACAGTTTATCATGATACAACGAAGCCGTTATAGCCAGAAGACTGAGTGACATTGCTAATATGTTAGGGTGCATGCTACCCCAAGAAAACTCAATCGCGAATACATTAGGAAGTGCTACAGTGTGTCTGAGAACCGTTAGTGGGAAAGATGGGAGAGGCCGCAGGTGATGCAGTTCACTTTGCCTAATCGCCTGTCTCCCGTTTCCATTGTCTCCCACTCCCATTGTCTCCCACCCCCATTGTCTCCCATTCCAGTTGTCTCCGGTGCCCCTGCATGTACTGTAGTTGGGGTGGCCGTGGCGCTCCTGGTCTGGCAAGTAAAAATGTTCCAGTTGATATGCTGGCAGCCCCATGGTCGTCATTATGGAGTTCCATGACGGAGAGTCGCCTCGACTGAGGTCAGGACTCGGAACAGTAGTCGTATTCTCCTGTGGATGACGCAGGTGGTGGTGCGGAGGAAGGGCGGCGAGGCAGATGTGTTGTAAGGAAGTAAGATGGAGAGGCATCCACCGTCTGAGCCGAGTGGTACATCGTATCCTGCAGGCCTTGTGTCAGATTGGGGTAGGGCCGTCCTTAGTGTAAGTGTAATTGTTCGGGTGCGGGTGCTCGAGAGCCGCCCAATCCAGGTCCTCCATAATAAGAAGATTCGGTTGAGCCTGGTGTGGATGGGTGGAAGGATGAGGAGGGAGCTGAGCCTGGCCAATTGTTGGCTGTTGATGGTCATCGGAGGTGGGTTGGGTGTGGAAAGGGATGTGCTGCTGCTGCTGGTGATGAGAGGACCGGGAATGTGGCAGAGCATGACTGTTGTGGGAGGGTAGAGACAACTGAAGAGAGGGGCGGGAGCGACTGCGGTTGAGATGGGTCGGAACCTGCAGTTGGTGGGCGACTTGAGGGTCGTGCACCATCAGAGGGGATACCGAAGTAGAGTGGGGAGGCGAAGGGGAGAAAGGATTGGGATTCACCTGACGTCGAAGATGAGGTGGATGTATGGGGGGCAAGAAAGGACTGGCTGTGGTGACGAAAGGAATGGTTGCCGCCGTTGCTGGCGGAGCTGCAAGAAGCAGAGTTGCTACCCTGCGAGAGGACGGACATGACTGATACAATATGGACCTCCAGGTACTGGTACGTTGCATGTCAGCATGCTTTGGGTATGATGATCTAGCAACTCACCGTAGATGTGCAACCTTCTTTCTGTTCTTCTCAACATTGGCGACCACTGCAGGTTTTCGCTGCAGTGATGCTTTTTGTAGTTTCGGAAGGCGTTTTCGAAGGAGTTGCAGTGGTGGAAGGTAGAGCCAAGGTGGGACCCTGTCAGCTTTGGAAAAAGGCCATGGGAGGGGAGCGAGATAATCGCCTGGAAGGCGTAACCCCAGGAAAGTAAGTCACATTGATCTCGTCACACCGGTAGAATATCACAGGAAAGGGTGCCAGGACCCTAAACGTATCCTGGAAAACCGCCCTGATATGCTAAAAGTAGCCACGCACTAGGCGAGACTAGGTGAAAACAAAATCTAAAAAAAAAAAAACAGACCTGGTTTTTGTCGGCAACGGTACATAGGTGAAATTATCCTGATTAACCACACATACCGAGTGGCGTGGGTAAACATATGTCAATAATCTGTCATGAAACCTAGTATGAAAACAACATGGTTCAACTTTGAGTCTTGAATTTGCATCAATGGGCAAAGGAAAAGGGAAGGGCAAACAACAAGCTCGAGGGACGCCCAGTCCCAGCACTTCAAGCCCTCCGATCTGTGTCATTGGGGTTCTCGCTGATGATACAGTAATTCGCACGGTCAATGTACCTGACAAATCAAGGAAGCTCGGCGATGTGGTCTCCAACATCGGAGTCGATCTTCAGACCCATGTAAACGCAGTCTTTGGTCTGTCTGATAACCCAGTTGTCCTTGATATTGTCAACGTCACAATTCCTGGTGTGTTTATTGCTTGTCTATGATCATCTTCCCTCAGTTGATCCTGGATGAAATGGCTAGGCATTGTGGAGTACAATCCAGCAGAAACTGTGGCTGACATTGCGAACCAATTACCAGAAAATACCTATATAGCCGCATTATACACACCCATCGAACAACATACCAAACGTATCACCAATTCTGTCAATGAGATGGTGATGGACAAGATTGTATCGAGGCTTGAGAAACCTTGTACGAGTAATCTGCTCTGATTTCCAAAACTAACTTCACGCTATTACAGCACCAGTTTCTCAATCCTCAACTCCACCAGATAAGCTCGATCAATTGCTGAATATTGTACACTCTTTGGACAACCGGGTCGCTACGCTTGAAGCTACCAATACTGTACTCAAGAGCAATATTGCTGTACTTGAGAGCAATGTTGTTGTACTCAAGAGCAATATTGCTGCACTCAGAGCTGAGAATGCTGCACTCAGAGCTGAGAATGATGCACTCAGAGCTGAGAATGATGCACTCAGAGCTGAGAACGCTGTACTCAACAACCGAGTTAATACCCTAGAAGAAGAAAACCAAGATCTTCGACAGGCAGTTAGTGGTGTGAGTAAACAGTGTCTCGACTCAATGCCATGATGCTCTGAAACATAACCCCACATCTTTTGTAGCACACCTTTTCGCTATACAAGCTTCAACATCGCATTCTACTTGACAAGGCACACAAAGAGATCCTCTCCGTCTGGATTTCCACCCTAAGCAAAGAGGCCCTCTCCACCTTGACTTCTGATCAAAGAAGACCCCGGTGGAGTGACCTCTGCAACACCCTGCCATTTGAAGACATCAAGACTTTCGTTGTTTCAAAACACATCTTCCAGCGCCCATTGACTGACAAAGCCATCGCTATGATCCATGAGGTGAAGACCGCTGTGCGGCTAGATGGGAATGATGTTGCGCATGAGACAGAGGAGAGCCTGGTTCAAGATGCTGTTATACATGGGGAACCAGGCCTGGACGTTGAGGTACTCAAGAATATTTTTCAGTGTGTGTTTGACAAGGATTTGCGCTCTTGAGGGATTAAATTTGGTCCATTAATTGTCACGTAGACAGATGACTCATCATTGAATTTTGATGTTTTCAAGTGTTGTACTTCTGTTTCCTAGACGTAGATTGTGGTTACACCGTTCGCTGGGGCTATTGAGACCAAGCCTGGGTCGGCTACTATTCCATTTTTGGTATCGAGCCTGTGATTCTCGGTCCTATCACCCTTACCTGAAATGTTGTTTGTGTGTGGTACTAGTACTAGGCTACATTGCCACAACAACAATAGCAGTAGGGATGACCACAGCCGCATTGTGACTCCCCTCCCCATTCTTTGCATGGGGGCATGAGTATCTTTTTCCTTCTTTTTCTTTTCTTGGTTTCAATTAACATTGTTGCCCTATTTCTCTTGGATTTGTGAGGGGGGTTTATCTTTTGATGTATGTGCAGAACCTTTGCTGGTTAATTCATTTGATTTTTTGACCCCACTCAAAATCCAGTACTTAGTTAAAATTAAATACTAGGGGAGCTCAAAGTTGAGATATGATTTTGGTATTTTGGATCTGTACTTGGTATACTTACATGTGAAGCCAAACACATCAAATGTACAGAGAAGTCTGGTAAACCTTCAGATTAGTGTTTAAAGGTCCAGTCTATAGGACCAAAAAAAGGCCATTAACCGAACCTAACCGGACAGATATTAACCGGACCAGCAGTTACGGTTAAGGGCTGGTCTTTAGCAGTTAAGGTTAAGGTCTTTCAAATTTGAAAAACATTGTTAACTGCAAAAAAACCCATTTAAACCGGTTAAGACCGGTTATTGATCACGTGATTTATCCCACCTAATTTCCCCGCTTATTGCCTTAAATCCGGCCCTTGGTTCATCCAAAATGGCCAAGAACTGAGAAAGATATGACCAAATACATTTTCATACCATTAATTTTTCATGATCAGAATAACATGGATTGTACTGCTTATAACTTGTGCTACAAAATGTCAGGTACAGTTAAACATCATCAATTACATTACACTAACACACATAAACATCTGTGCCTTGTATATTCTATTCATTTGACAGCCCTGACAAGTTGTAATTACATACCACAAACTGCAACTGCAAACTGCAAACTAATACACTGCACTTTTGTTTTTCCCATATCTTAGTCAAATCTTGACGGAATCTCTTAAAAATTTAATTAAACTCCGGGGAATTACAATGTTTATTCATCTGTATGACGGTTAAGTGTTTCGGGTAATATTCGTTGAGATACATATAAATTGTATAGTACGATAAATTTCACAACAAAAAACTAGGGCCTACCATGGATGCATCCGGGTCCATCCAGGTAAATATCTGCGGATGACACATCCAAATTCACAGATACAGGTACAATTTGTGGTCCATCCATGGCATCCACACAAACATGGACTTCATCGATGGCCTCAAAATTCTTAATGTACCTACTGTAGACCATAAGAATGGTGAAAAGGACCAAGAACGGAACCTGCAGTTTACACTGTACCCGTTCTAACACTGCAACCACGGTGACAGGTTTTTACCACGGTCTGTTGTGAAACACTGCAGGTGTGACACCATGAATATACACCGTGGTTTTGATTCCTTTTTTGCCTTTTATTTGATGTTTTACATAGTGTATTTGTATTGTATAACCCTCGACTTACTTAACTACACCCTGTATACAATACCTAAGCTACAGACAATGAAGCTTTTTTGTTATGAATAATGACATTTGCCTGAGAGTACAACACAAGTATTAAATTTTTTTCATTAAACTAATTAACAGGGAGGGTCCACAAAACTAATTAATGATAGAAACCTCCCTCGCATCATTTCTTGCGAGGGAGGGCTGCTCGCAGTGGTGGTTGGGTGCTGCTTCCCTCTCATCCCCATTGTCCCTAGTGTCCTCATCTGTTCCCTCCCATCCTGCCCGCTTCGTTCGTTGTCGTTGTCACCCCTGTCCTCCCCGTTGTCCTTGTGGTGGATCATGGTAGCCATCTGGTAACCGTCCCCACCCCGTTTCCACCCCACGAGCAGTTGCTCGCGGTGGTGGTTGGGGGTGCTGTGATGGTGGTGGTTGTCGTCCCCTGGCTGTTGTCACTGCATCCCTGTCATCCTCACTGTCCGTGGCATCATTCGCCGCCCCCATTATGGATGCCGTTCCCATGGTGGTAGTGTCCTCATCGTCGTCGTCAGCTCCTACAGTGATGACTATAGCCGTCGTCCTCGTCCTAGTCATCCTCATCCTGTCGCCATGTCCGTCTTCCCATCATTCCTGTCCTCTCCATCATGGTTGTGTCGTTCCCCCACCCCACTGCACCACCAACCACCCTGCGAGCAGGGGCTCACAGCGGTGGTGGTAGATGATGGGGTCGTGGGTCATTGTGTTGTTGTAAGATAAGTAAAACCTATAATAAATGAAGACCTAAGTTAGTCGAAAGAAAAAAAAGAAACGAACAAATAAAAAACTTGCCTGGGGCCCAAACTGTTTCGTGTGGGCCCCTCCCCCTCCCCGTTGCCTTCATTCCCGCTGTTCATTCGTTCCCCCTGCAGTTCGTTCCCCCCATTGCTCCCGTTGTCCTCTTCGTGTCCATATCGTCGTTCCCATCGTCGGTCCTGTCTCTCGTCCCCTGGTGACCCCATCCATTAGCACCCCCCATCCACCCTGCGAGCAGTTGCTCGCAGTGGTGGTGGTGGGTACTGGTTCATAGTGGTGTCCTGGTGGTGGCCGTCCCCTTCCCTCGTCGTTGCTCCTTACTTCTACCCC